>PYAF01004908.1:349288-381525 GCA_007407185.1 Glycine tomentella
CCAGTTGTGTTTTGGGGGGGGGGGGGGGGGGGAATTCTAGGGGTGAGGAAGGGGAAGGAGATTCCCTCATTTTCCCGTCTCAGGAAACCACCGTTGCTTCGAAGACCTTGCTGCCAGTGGCAACATATGTCATCCAGATCCCCAAGAACAGGCTCTACCATTTCCCTCTGCTGGAGACACTCGCAGGTGCCGGTGCTGCTTTTGCCTCTGCTGGTTTATCTGAATCTCCGGTGATTAGGGATGAGATGTATGTTCCTGGTGCTGAGAAGATAAACAGGGATGAGGGAGAGCTAGGGTTTCTACTTCTTGCATATGAATCAGAGAGAGCATGAATGTGAATTTGGAATTTACAAAAGTTAGCCGGGATAAATGAGTAATTTAATTAATTTTTCTACAAATGCCTCAAATTGGGGGAACTAGGGTTTTGGAGGGTTTTAAAAATCTCCAAACTCTTTCCCCCATTTTAAAAAGTTCCCTCCTCAAATGCCTTCCCTTCCCTCCCAAATTCCACTCTCAAACATAGCCCTTAGGGTCCCAATTCAGTTACCTACCAGTAGGTAACCTACTGGTCAAATAGGGGCCATTTAGTGATGTGGCTGGGTTGTCTTTGAGGCACTGGCAGGCAGTATGCCATTTCTATGCGTCCACTTTAGTAGCCCTGTAAAGATTTTTCCCCCCTCTGAAAAAGCAAGTACCTTAAAACCTGGTGTCCTGAAAATCCTACTATTCTGTACAGGTTTTGTGATTAACGTGTGAACCTGCAGGTATTCAGCTGTTCATGACAAAAGCCTGAACCAATCATGTCAGAAGGTGCAGAAATTGATGAGCGTGTCGACCTTGACGAGGAAAATTATATGGAAGAGATGGATGATGATGTTGAAGAACAAATAGATGACGATGGAGTGGATGGAGGTGAAGATGAAAATGCGGAAGGTAGTGTTGAAGAACATGAATATGAGGACTCAGCAGCTGAGGCTGGTGGGAAAGACCAATTGCCTGAAGCAGAAAAAAGTGACATTGCTACTGAATTTGGGGATGATGAGCAAAAATTGTCTTTCATTGATGAAGATGAGAAAGAGAAGCATGATGAACTTCTTGCCCTTCCACCTCATGGTTCTGAAGTCTTTATTGGTGGACTTCCTCGGGATGTATGTGAAGATGATTTAAGGGAATTGTGTGAGCCTTTGGGTGATATTCTTGAGGTCAAAGCCTTGATGAATTGCTCTAATGATATTATAAGCCTGTTCTTTTCTGCAGGTGGGGAAAATTGGGATTATTGTTAAAAAAAAATTATTTGTTTTTACTTTCCAGGTGCGATTAATGAAAGACAGGGACACTGGAGAACACAAGGGTTATGCCTTTGTGGCTTTTAAAACAAAAGAGGTAGCGCAAAAGGCTATTGAGGAGATACATAGCAAGGAATTTAAGGTATTTACAGTGCTTCCTAAAAAGTCTCATTCACCATATTCGCTTTTCATGACAAATTTCAATCAAGAATCTTATTTTGGTGATTAGTTTTAACATTTTTCATGATTTCAGGGGAAAACTTTGAGGTGTTCACTTTCTGAAACCAAACACAGATTATTCATTGGTAATGTTCCAAAAACTTGGACTGAAGATGATTTTAGGAAAGTTGTTGAAGGTGTTGGTCCCGGAGTTGAAACCATTGAGCTCATAAAGGTGTGCAGTCTTGAACTAACTATGCTATTAATTTACATTAAGCTGTTGTCAGACGTACCTTTTTTATTCCCACTCCATTTTGTTTATATCAGGACCCTCAAAATCCAAGTAGGAACCGTGGGTTTGCGTTTGTTTTGTATTACAATAATGCATGTGCTGATTATTCGCGGCAAAAGATGGCAAGTTCTAGCTTTAAGCTGGATGGCAACACCCCAACTGTCACATGGGCAGATCCAAAGAACTCACCTGACCATTCCGCTTCTTCACAGGTAATTTCCTAAATTAAAATGGAATGCAGATGAACAGTTTCTAATTGCTTTTTCTTACCATTTGATCAATTGATTGATTGGACATATATAGGTGATAATCTATGCTTCCATTTTCTGGCAATGTTTCCTCTTTTTCTCCTTTTCCTTCTCACCTTGCAGATCCCAAGCCAATGGGTATTTACAAGTTTCTCTATGCTTTGATATAGATCTCAGCATATAAGGAAAATCCATTTGTTGTTAGAGAAATTTATTGTGATTTTCTAAGCTACATTTTCAAACTGTCAGTTTGAGCAAGTTGTGTCATTTCCTTTAAAAAGAATGATGGAAAGAAACTGTCTGTGATTTATCAATTGTTTTTGGTTAAGAATAAGGTTGATGGGAGATGAGTTTGCCTCATTCCTAGGTCAGGCATAACACAATTTACAAGTCTCAATGAGGACTAATAGTAGTACTCTGGTACTTACATATGGCCTATCAACCAAGGACCACATGCTGGATTTAAGTATATGACCTTTTCAACAATCAACTCAATTTGATCATATTAATTAAGTCAAGCCTCATCGATGGTTCTTGTTTACTAGGTGAACTTGGTCTTTAGTTGCTCAAAGCCTCAAACTTAGTATAAAAATGTTAAGAATCTGTAGTCACTCCTTTCTGTTATGTTTCAATTCTGATCTTCTCAATCTTGTATGAAGTATATGAATAAATAATCTGAGTCATGCCCAAGAGTTTTAGATAAAGTGGCACTAGGTCCCTGTGGGAACTTTTAGATACTGATATAAAATCCCTCTTAGGCTACACTTTAACCCCCTTCCAAAAGAAACATAGAGTTTCCCAAGACATTACTGCCTGAGGTTTGCTATTTGAGATAAAACGAGATTCTAGCACATCAATGAAGGTTGCTGTGTTTCAAGTCTGATTCCTTTCATTAGACAATAATAGACAGATGTTTGATTAATATTCCTTAGAAACCTTACAAGGATGTTGTCAAAGCAACTCAAGATTTATGAAGCAGTATGGAATTTAGTGCTTCATTCGGTTGCACTTGGTACTTTTGGATAATGTTTCAGTTGATCTTTTGTCATTTATGATGGTTGATGAAAAGCATTTTTACCGCATGAGGAATAAGGTTGCAAAGCAAGCCATTTGACTTTTTGAGAGCTTTTCTGTATAAGCTTTTCTCTCTTAAGTCTTAATACTATTTTTCTCTTGCTGTATTTCTCTACATGTAGCTGAATTCATACAGGACACATCTTGAGCTCTTTTTGCATCATCTCCTTTTATTCTTTCCTCTATTTTCTCAGAAACTTAATCCAAAAATTTCCTTTATGTCTCCTCATTTTGCTTTCTCTTCTGCTGAATTTCTCTATTGGTTTGCCGGTTTTCTCACAATTCATGAATTTGCTCCTTTCCTTTCTCTGAAATATTCTGTTTCATAGTCAGATTTTTTCTTTGCCATGAATTTTTCTCCCTCATGGTATTCCTAATTTCCACCCTACTAGGAAGTAATTTTATTCACTTTTTTCTTTCTTCTTTTCTATTCACTTCATGCTTTCATGTGATATTGTTAAAGGCATAAGAGCAGTTGCTTGGAACATGGAAGAATAAATGGAAAACAAGGTAGTTAGTTTATATAGTTGCAACAATTTGTTTGCTGGAGAGAATTATTTAAATATTTGGAGGTAGTAAGGATAGGGGGACTATTCAGGAACTTGTATTTGGAGAGAATTGAGCAAGTGCTCAGTTGTAAGAAAGGGGCACCCCTTTGTAAAGGGGAAACACTTGGAGGAGAACTTTTCTATCCTTGTTTCTGCCAATTTCATTCAATCATTAGAAATCATCTTTTCTTTTACTCAATCCTTCAGAGATTCCTATTGGATATGCTTCCATTTGCTACTGTCAAAATCATCTGGCATAACTTTTTATTTTCAGTATTGGTCTGCAACTACCTTGTGTTGTTAAACATTGAACTTCAGCTTCTGCCTTTGGTTGTTAAGCCTCTGTTTGGCATAAACATCATTATTCCCACATCTAGGATTGTTAATTGTTATGTTATTTGGTGGCCCATAGAGTCTTGGTTTGAGTTAATAAGCATCTTGGTGCCATTAGAAGAAAATCAAGTGTGTCTATGACCTCTAAGAGTTACACACCTTGGTCATTGCTGATTCTCATTCTCATTTATTTTCTGATTTTCTTCCTTGTTATTCAATGTGATTACTTTAGTTGTTGGTTATTTTAGTTGTTTTGTTCATTCCTAGGTGGGAATGCCTATTGTTCAGCTTGCTTGGAGCTATTACCACGTGTTTAATTAGTTGATTGGTTGTTGGTGGGAGATTGGTTGTTAGTCAAGTACTAGCAATTAGGAAGCTAGCCTTGTGGTACTTGTAAGCTCATCATTGTATTGCGTAAACATAGCCTTTACCCATTCAACCACTTTCGGTGTCTTCTCACATCCCTTCTATCTCAATTTTTTCTGGTTCTTGCCATGTTTCTTAATCTTTACTTGACATGGAAATGGGCAGAACTCAGAAACATCCAAATGTCTTTATTATGTAGTTTTTGGACCATTGTATTGGTGAAATTAGGATTATTGAGACTTTTACTCTATGCTGGTTTTGCTGGGATTGATGTTGATTGTTGAAAGCATTATCATAAATGTTGGTGTGGTATTTTTATCATGCATATTTTAGGGGTATTAACCTATAAGGAACTAGTTAGTTAATTTAAGTTTTGCTTTCAAACTATTTTTGTTTTTGGCATTTTCAGGTTAAAGCTCTATACGTCAAAAACATACCAGAGAATGTTACCACTGAACAATTGAAGGAACTATTCCGCCGTCATGGAGAAGTAACAAAAGTGGTCATGCCACCTGGCAAAGCTGGAGGGAAACGCGATTTTGGTTTTATTCATTATGCGGAGAGGTCAAGTGCATTGAAAGCTGTAAAAGATACAGAGAAATATGAAATTGATGGTACTTGTTTTATACTAAATCATGAACTAAACTTTGTCCTTGCAAGTTTGTCTCTGTTTTCCTTTTTTTATTAAATTGATTTCTTTGCAAAAGATAACAATAGGGAGAATCCAACTTATCTATACATAAAATTCTTTAAAAAGTGTCACTGGTGTTAGCTCTTATCAATAAAAGATGTTCTTTGAATATATTCTGTATTTTCCCTTAAATATGTTTAATGGATTTGAATGGCAGGCCAAATGCTTGAAGTTGTTCTTGCCAAGCCTCAAGCTGATAAAAAACCTGATGGAGGTTATGCCTACAATCCCGGACTTCATCCAAACCATATTCCACATCCTGCATATGGTAACTTTTCTGGAAATCCTTATGGCTCTTTAGGGGCTGGATATGGTGTTGCTGCTGGTTATCAACAGGTATTTACCGAGTTACAACATATATTTATGGTTGATGTATTTCTTTCTTGTTTTATTCTGTCCTAATTTATTTGGATCTTGTGGGTTTTTATGTATGTTTGAACAGCCAATGATATATGGTAGGGGTCCAATGCCAGCAGGAATGCAAATGGTTCCAATGATGTTACCAGATGGTCGAATTGGCTATGTTCTGTAAGTTGGTACAACTGATGTATATAGTTTCATTTCCTTATATTTGATACAAGGCCTTAATCTTCATATTGTTGATATGTTGCAGTCAACAACCCGGTGTACAAGTGCCACCTGCCCGACCCCGCAGAAATGATCGGAGCAATGGTCCAAGTGGGCAGCCAGGGCGTGGAGGAGCAGCTAGTGGCAATGATGAAGGGAATCGTAGTAGAAGGTATCGACCCTATTAGGGATAGAAGACAAATGTGATGTGGCTTATGCCCCCCCAAACTGTCTTTTTGGTGGTGAGGGGACTTTGGGAACAAGGGACGTGTAATTCATTTGCTATAACATTTGACTGAAAATCCCTCTTCACAATCCCTATCCTATAAAAGGGGGAAAAAGAAAAAATATAAAGAGAAAGTTAGGATTAGGACCAGTGATATTTTATTGAACTGTTTAATGTTGGTGTCTACTGCTGTTAGATGAGTCACAGCAGAGTAATTGACATATTTTCTGCTTGTAATGCTTCTTGGAATTTTTTTATTGACAACCAGTAGAAAATTGTGTTAATTTGGGTTCGGCAACTTTACCGGTTTTGTTGCTTATTTTTTATGCTCTAAATGGCGCTTCTGTTGGTGGCAGTTTTGTGAGCTTTAATGGAGTAGCAATTTAGCAATGCTCAGTAATGCTACTTTTTTTATGCCAGAAACCCAAGTCGTTGCCATACATAAAATGCATTCGTTCAAATTAAATAAAACTATAAAAATGAATTAATAAATTAGTGTAGCAACACATCTAATTTAAGGAAAACATGCAAGAAAAGTAGACCACTCAAGTACTAGGTGGGTGGATTGTTTTCGCGATTGTGGATTGATCACGGCCGAAATTAAAGTAATTTCTTATTTATATTTTTGTCCCTTATAAAGCTGCCGACAACACTTGAGAACGGTGGCGATTGTGTGGGGTGACAAAATGGCAATTATTGTTCCCCTAACAATTCATTACAGGGAAAAAAAAATCAGCAGCAGCAGCATACTTCAATTACAGAAAGGTCGAAATTCGTGAAACATTCAAGATGGTAACTCGATAGATAAGCTAGGTTATGCAGCAGCTAACGCGTCCAAATTGCAACCTTTCACTTTCCAAACGAAGTTTTTGTGCCCATCTTACATGGTTGTTCTTGTCAAAAAATTGCTCAGAATGAAAACTGTTTTACTTCTGTTGTTCATGTATGTTATTATCTCATCTCATCCATTAACGAATACATGGTTGCTTGCAAACTTGTTAAATGCTTCAAATCACTAGTATGCAGTTGCGTTTTACTTGGCAGGCTACAACAAGTTCCTTGGATTGATTTTGAAAAATACTTTCATAGTTATCAACCCAGCTTCCACTTTGTTAACGAGAATTAGCTTGCAATGATGAAATGGACATACATAATTTTGTGCTACGGAATTAAGCATTCTGACGGCTAAATGATTAAGCATTCCAACTGCAGTATCCTGCAAACTTATTGAGCTATTTTAAAATTCAACCATGGTAATATGTAGATTACTATTTGGATTCAAATAGGATACCAACATATTCAAATCTGTCACCCACTACAAGCTGCAACACAGTAATGCAATCTGTCATCTTTGCAATAAAAAAATTATTGTGGAAACCTAGTAAGCAATCCCGGTTCACTGTATAACGAGAATAATCTGTGCATAAGATTTGAAAAGGAAGTCACCTTTTCATTCCCCCATGTCATAATATGATTATCTTGCGGAAAAAGTTTAACAGTCGACTCGATACCTCACCAGAACATCGGGGTTTATTTATAATTGACAGAAAGTCTTTTGAACTAAAAATTAGAATTTAGAACACACGACGCACGCCTTCAAAAGTCACATTAACTTTTCATCTGAAAGCTCACGAAGGCGTTTGTCGAACTCATCCAATTTAGAATCCCAATTTGCGTTTATGCGGAGAGGGCGAACATTGGTGTAGTCCACAGCAGTTTGTTGGGTGGAAGTGACCACAGAGGATGAGTCCCTCCGATGCTCCTTCTTACGAGCACTTGCTCTCTGCAGTGCCCAAAGTATATCTGACCCACTCATCTCGCCTTCTTCTTGTGCTGGTTTTGGAATTGGAGTCGATTTGGCCAAAAGGGTGTCACCCAATTTCCCACCCTGTTGCTTAGCGTTGGCGGAGACGCCGTGGCGCCGTCGCCTTGTTGTGGCTGAGACGGAGGGAACAACTACAAGAGCCTTGTTTTGGGCAAGACCACATCTTTCTCTCTTCTTTTCTTTTCTATGCTTCTTCCTTTTTAAATTTACTTTTTTAAGTTGCAAATACTACTGTATAAAATTAATTTCCATAATTTACAAGCATTCCGCATATTTTATTTTAATGTTCCTTTCATCGAGTGGACTTTTTGACATTTACAATATTTCATCCACCCAAATTATGGCGAATAACATGCGAAATTATGGAAATGAGGGGGTCCATGTCTATTATCAATTTATCATCTACTATTTAATTGGACATGAAAGAATTCTTAATTACTTTCTTGGCATTTGTGGTCTACAATATAACAATTGTCTATTTGTCTTTAGTTCATAAAACATAAAAATAAACAAGTATATAAAAAAAAGTATCTATAAAAGTAATAATTATTTTTAGAGATTCAATAATAACTTACCTTAATGTAGCATCATACTAACGATTATAATGTTGTGGCAATTAGGTGAATTTTTATTTAATATTTGTATAAAAATGTTTTATATTGAAAATTTATATAAAGAGAATGTTAATATTCATTCTAGTTGGTTTGCATTAGAATTTAACACAAAATTTTGGATTAAAAAATCATTAATTTTTTTGTTTTTCAAAATTTAATTCAAGGACATTATCATACTTTATTATTTAAATTTTAAAAAATAAAATATTTTCCAAAATATATAGGAGAGAATTGTGGGGAAAAAATAAGAGAGAGAAAAAAAGATTTTATTTATTTTTTAAATTAAATGATAAAATACCATAATATTCTTAAATTAAATTTTGGAAAATAAAATAATCAATAATTTTATGGTCCAAAAATTTTAGTATTGTGGATGCTAATGCAGTTTAATTAGGATGGATATTAACATTTCCCTTTATATAAATCAAAATTTTAGTTTGATACCAAACAAATTGAGAGATTCTATTTTTTTTCATAGAGGTCTAATATAAATTCACCCTATAATCATATTACACTAATTGTTTTAGTTACAAAATTCAAACTCAAAACTTTACTTTAAAAATTCAAATCCAGTTTCATTAAACCTACAATAATATGTTGATTGCATCTTATTTAATATTTAAAATACAGTGTGAACATAAAATAAAACTCATGCCATGTTTTGTCATATTTTAAGATATTTATTGCATGCAATTAAAGGATTGATATATACCTGTCTCTTCAACACAAAAATACACCATCCATTTAGTCATAAGCTTATGGGGCCAAGACTCTTACTTTATATAATAACTTATTATTTATTATATGCTATTAAATGATTGATATATACCCTACCTCTTCAGCACCAAGATACACCGTCCACTTAGCCATAAGTTGTTGGGGCCAAGACTCTTACATCGAGATCAGTTATGCAAGTTAATTACATATTAATGAAGAAAATTCTTTTAGGATTGCATGTCAAAGTGAGGAACGTTTGTTATATTTTGATAAAGAGGATTGTTTTGCATTACCAGGTTGATGTTAGCAGTGTCGATTTCATATTAATGAAGATGGATTATTATGGAATCATGAGATCAATTTTTGTGTGAACTATATCATTAATTCTCGTTTGTGTAAGATTTTCAGTTTGAGTCTTGCGAGTAAAAAAAATGTTCATCTAACGCGTGTATAAAACTTCCACCGAAAAAATGTTCTTTACTGTAGCATAAATTTTATAGTTAGCAATCAGAGGGCATAAAGATCAATCCTCAAATTATTGTTACATGTAGCACAATCGATTATGTATTATGTATTATATTACTTTGACATTGATAGCATGATGAACAAGTTTCCGATTCCATGCAATAAAATTGAGTGTTTTTTTTTTTAATTAACTCCGTTGTATGATTGAAAACAATAATAAATATTTATTAGGGACTTTTAGTGTACATATAAGATGTATATTTTTTTTAATACAATTTATTTAATATCTAAAAATCAATAGAATTCAAACTTTAAATTACTTGATTAAACACTATAAGTCAATACCATATTATTATTGCAACAAAATTAAGGTAGGATAACTGAATGTTAATAAATGATGTCCAAATTTCTGGGTTTGTTAATGAGCATACTCCAATGTTAAATGAGAACGCGAAGATCATCTCCCCACTGTGATTCCTAAGAGCACCGCCGCAAGCTGCCATTCCACTACGGCCAATTGCGTCGTGGCAGTTCAAATTGAAGCGACGATAAGGAGGATGGCTCAACCCAATATTCCTCCCCTCACTTATCATCGACTCAGACACCACACTAGCTGTAATCTGGATTACAGACGTTAATATCGCATGCACCGAACCATCTCTATTCTTCAAGGGCCCATTGCCCCTGAGCCATTCATCTTGCCAGAACCGAATAGAGATGCCATTTCTCACTCTCCAAACCATGTTTTGCTCAACAACACCACTCCATGCCGTAGGTTGGATCCTGGTTTGTTTCCCTGACAAGCCCACAGGCAATGTCTTCTAGACTTCAGCACCCATCCAGACTTCATCATATAGGCCTTGATAGCCAACCCTCCTGCATGCTTGGAATACACAACTCACTCCACTTCACTCTATGCCCGCCCATGTTGAGACAGGAATATTGACAGTTTGCATGACAAAGCCTGGGATAGCTTGAACAACCAACTTCGCCAAATTCACCCTACCCGCCATCTATAATTCTAATAAATAAAAAAATAATGATGTTCTATTGTAAATATGAATCGGTGACATCCTATAATTTTAGTTCTGGTCGACCAACACGTGTAACATGGATTGAATGAGGATAATTACTCTTTACACCTATGCTTTTAATGGCTTAGTGTTTGGAAGGTTGTGGATTGATTTTGTGCACACTTTTTTTCATACTTGACCAAAATCAATCCAGTGATAAACAAGTTGGTTGGGTCTGATAGAGTTAATTAGGTATGTATATTTATAAATTATTTTTTATTTTTAATAAATTAATTACTTTTAAAATAATAATTTATTTTTGTCTAAAATTTTATAAATATATAATAACTGAATACACTCAAAATAGATCAAATTATATAAATATTTGACTAATAAACTTAATGATTTCAATATTAACATAATATTTTTTTTGTTTTAAATAGATATCAAGTATTGTAATAGCATAAGATAAGATCAAAATAACAACTTAAAAAAAAATAATAGATGATTTAATTTAATAAGTTATGTGAACTAAAAAATAATGTGTTTGTTTATATAATAATACATTTAATTATATAATATGTGTTGAATCGTGTTAAAAAAATATAACTTGTTATTCAATCCATATCCATATATATGATGAGCTCTTAATTGAATTGGGTGGAATTTAACTCAAATATTTTAAAAAAGAATTCAATATATTTGGATTGGGTCGGATTGAATAAGGTTTGACCCAAACCCATAAACGAACGAGAACTTGGGTTCCTTTTGTATTGATAGACATGGTGAACAAGTTTGGAATTCCATGAAACAAAATTAAGGTAGAATGACTTAACAACAATAAATGAAGTAGCTAATTTACAAGAAAGTAGTAAAATCCGGGAAACGCAGAGGCTGTAGCTTGTAGTAGTAGTAATTAATTCTGCAACGAAGAAGATGCGGAGGGAAGATGAACGGGGTAGTTATTGACGGAGTCATCCCAGGGGTTGCCACGCCAGTCCTTTAAGAGTGGCATGTCCCTAACGGCCTTCCAGACGGCGCTGTTACACTTGAAACCCGACCCGAAGGCGATCTGCCAGACCCGATCCCCTTTAGAGACCCGACCCTTGGCCTCGGTGTAGGCCAGCTCGTACCAGAGAGAGCTGCTGGAAGTGTTCCCGAACCTGTGCAGAGTCATCCTGGAGGGCTCCATGTGCCACTCGCTCAGCTCAAGATTCTTCTGCAGCTCGTCCAGCACCGCTCTCCCACCAGCGTGGATGCAAAAGTGCTCGAAGGCCAGCTTGAAATCCGGAATGTAGGGCTTCACCCCCGACATCCTCAGCACCTTCCTCCGAACCAGCCACACCAAGAACATCAGCTGCTCCTTATATGGCAGAACCAGCGGCCCCAAGGTGGTTATGTTTGTTTTCAACGCCTCCCCTGCCACGGCCATTAACTCCCGCGCCAAACACACCCCTATTTTCCCGCTCTGGTCCTCCTTTTGGTAGACGCAGTTGTAGTTCTTGTCATCGGCCCCCTTGTGGGTTCGGACGGTGTGGAGGAGCTGGTACTTGGAGCGGGCCATGTCTGAGGGCTTGTTGGAGAGGAGCACGGCGGCCCCTCCCATTCGGAAAATGCAGTTGCAGAGGAGCATGGAGCGGTCGTTGCCGAAGTACCAATTGAGGGTTATGTTCTCCGTGCTCACCACCACCGCGTTGGAGTTCGGGTTGGCTTTGAGTAGGTCTTTGGCCAAGTCAACGGATATGAGTCCCGCGCTGCATCCCATGCCGCCGAGGTTGTAGCTCTTTATGTTGCTTCTCAGCCTGTAGTGGTTCACAATCATGGCAGAGAGAGATGGTGTTGGGTTGAACAGGCTGCAATTCACCACCAGAATGTCAATGTCCATCGGATCAACCCCCGTTTTGGCCAAAAGAGCGTCCATGGCGCCGAACATGACCGCCTCTGCCTCCAGACGCGCTTCGCTCATGCAGAGCTTGGGCGGGCGAGAAGTGATTCCTCTGGGAAGGTAGGTCTCGTCTCCCAAACCCGCCCTTGTGGAAATCTTCCTCTGGAATTGAAGAGACTCTTCCTCAAACCCCGCACTCTCTTCGGTCATCTTCAGAAACCCCTCCACCGATATTTTGCGTTCTTTCTCCGGCTTGTAGCACGCGAAGTCCACCAGGTACACCGCAGGGGAGCGCTTCCACCGGTACAGAGCGGCCAGGGAGAGGAGCGCCGCCGAAGCCGCCGCCACGGTCTCGGCGTCGAGCTGGTGGTTGTGGGAGCAGAGTTTGGAGATCTTGAGACTGGCGGTTAGAGAGAACATGAGAGGGAGGGAGATGGCTAGCATCACAATGCTGGCTGCGCTGCACGAGTAAGAGTAACCGTATCCCAATCCCAACTTCACGTATTTCAGTTTCACCGACTGAAGGAAATCCGGCAGCCGGCGCCGGATTCTGATAACGGCGGAGGATGAGTCCTTGAAGTCCATCTCAGCCGTTAATCTCTCCCGGTCCATGTCTATGCTATTGCGACCCATTCGCAATACCAGTTTGTGGGTGTGGGAGGTTAAGAGATTGAGAAGTGTGTGGAAACCTGAGGTGGGTTTTCGTTGGCTTATAAAGCAGTCACTCTAGGAAGTTGAAACTCACATGCTATTGCTAATGCTCCTTCACCGCAACAAAGATATTCACTCTAATTAATCGTGGCCGGGGGTGGTGGTAGTTTCGGAAAGGATTAGATAATATAGCTCAACTACTTTACCCGAAAACCATACTCTTTTTTAAAACGAATATATCGTGGGCAAGTAATTTTTGTTAATACTTGTAGCCTAAATATTTTTTAATCCCAGTAGTATAGCGTAAACGAAGTGGATAGACCAATTTGACTTTGTGAGCTATTCTCTCTTAAAAAGCATTAGCAGGAGTGTCATCACGTTTGTTTGTTTGTTTTGCCCATTTTCATTTTTTATTACTTGTTAATATTTAACGTATGCACTTGAATCAAAAACTGGGCTACGGCCACGCAAATGTAAACCAAAACAAGAAAAAGAAAAGAAAAGAAAAGAAGAAATTGGTCTCTATTTTGGGGGCATATACGGTAGGAGCCAGCGAGATGAAAAAGGGAGATGGGAAATTTGGGAAAAATTATTGATGTAAGGCTGGTGGTCGTTGGTGGCTGGTTGTCAAGGAACAATGAATGGTATTGTGCTAACTTGTTTAAAAAAAAAAAAAAACCTCTCTGTTTTTCGATTAAGCGCAATGTCTTTTCATACAGGCTACAAAATTAAGGGGTATGCATGTACGTTATGGAACTGTTCACATGCATCCTAAAACAATAAACAACGACAGGCTAGAGATAGTAGGGAAACAGTAATAGGAAATGCAAGTAGCTGATCTAAATTATTCAACTGTTGGTGTTGGACGGTGAGATTCAGAAACTGTTGACTTTTTTTCATGAGTAAAAAGTTGTATATGCAAATGCAATTGGATTGAACTGAGCCATGTCTATCTAAGTTGGTGGAGATCAGTGGTTTAGGCCAACAAATTGTGAAATGACATAATCAGCCCATAACTGTAAAATTTTGTAATACAAGTCGAAGATACTAAGTGCGTGCATTCATATAGTAGTGTAGGAGCAAAGTTTAATTTGTTCGATCTTTTCTAATCTATGTTGTTCATTTTACCCAAGTCATAATCGAATTGGCCCCAATGTTACTAGTACCGATCATTTAGTACAGTACTCATTGGATATTGCCGATCCCTTGGAGTCTTTATAAAACCTTTAGTAATGTTTCATGCAAATCCTTATCCTTTTCAAGATCACCCCAAACAACACATGGGTTACATGCTACAGCCATATAAGTATGGCGCATGTAGCTCACCGACCTTGTTCAACTGTTTTAATACGTTTTGAATTTGGTTGACCACAAAGGAGATACTTTGCGGTGGTCAACGGAGTTTAAAAAGCGGTGTCTTTTTCCCCCCCCTGTTTAAATGTCTAATTAAGGACCAAACCTTATTGGTAACAATCCTAACAATTGGTTCATCCATAATCACCAATAAAACGCACTGTAACGTTTTGAATTGAAGATGACGAGGCTCTTCTCTGCACGCATCCAGTATAGAGCCAAATTCTGTGTTGCAATTTCTGGAATTAGTAAGACCATCTACAACTTGCATACAATCTGTTTAAAATATGTTAAGCGATAAATCAAATGTTGAACTGCCTTGTTGTGTCTTGGTCAAATCTTCGTATTTTAAGGACAAAGGTTACATAACAATAGACTATCATTATCATGCAGGACATCAGATGATCACACGTCCCTTAATGTAAATTACAAGTACAGATGTAATAAATCTTGAATCTATTACAACACATTAGTCCAATCTTCTTCTTTTTCAATTATCAACTCACACTTTATGAACTATGTAGTAATCTTTAACTTCAAATAAAATGCTACAGTAGGATTTAGCATGTGAGAGATGTGTGAAGTCTTGACTTGCTCAAATCTCCATGTTTAAGGTCAAAAGTTTCATAACGGTGAATTCTATTTCCAGGCAAGTTATCAGCTGATCAAGCATTTTTAACGACTGCTTAATGAGACGTACTTGATCACTATTCTTCTAAGGTGGAAGGGACGTTTCACAAGGAATTGAGTCCGGCGAGTGTAAACCAAAGGGACGAAAAGAACTTATCCTTGGAATTGGAGGTGCTGTGGCTTGATTCCACGACGAGTAGGACCCTTTGAATTCCGCAACTTGATAATGGTCCCCCATTACAAATGAGAAAAGTCACATAGCCATATAATGTTATAAGCATACGGCACTGGATTTATGTACTCAGTTAGCAAGTGAGATTAAAACTTTTGGGTCCCATTCTGGTATGTCTATGCACTCAAAAATCACAATGTGACATACACTTCATATTGAATCATGCTTCTCCAACTAGAAACTAATTCAATCAATGCATTTGAAAATAATGGGAATGACATTGATAATCACGGGGTGGCTCCACGCCTGGTTTTAACCAATTAACTCACGTGCAAACTTAATCTCTAGCTCAGTTTACATGAAAGAGTTGCACTCTAAGTAAACGGGGAAATCAGAAAACTTAAGTCATTTGTTTTGGAAAAAAAAATGATTTTACATGTTTAAATATTAAAATGTTATCTTATTTGCACTTTGCTTGTTATTATTAAAAGTTTGTTTATATTTTTTTTTTTTTAACAATTCATTATACGAGTATAAATGTTAGAAAACAAAAATATAGTGATGTTTTTGAAATTAAAAAACAAATACAAAACATTTTTATCAAACTTATTAATTCTAAAGAAAAATTTTCATATTTCCGAAACCTCTGGAAAGTAAGGAAAAACAATTTCTATATCATGAATTTCAGTCTTTTATTTTCGAATGAAAAGAGATATCTTATTAAACGCTCTTTTTTGTAACACGTAGTTTCATTTTTATTTACCACTTGTATTTTTCAAGGAAATTAAACTATTAAGTATTTCAATTTTGATTTTTTTCATTAAGATTTCTTTTTATATTAAAATATTTACATGAAGAATTTAATTTTTCAAATCTCAATTTAATTTTTAAAATTATTTTTATCACTACAAGATTAAAGTTTTTTTACAACGACATTTGTCATTGGGAAATTTTAAAAAATGTCGTGAAAAGTATTTATGCCAACGAAAAAAAATGTCGTTGCATGTCATTTGTTGCAAAAAGTTTTCGAACAATTTTAAATGTCACTGTTGCAAGTGATGTTTTGAACTCAATTATTATTGCGATTCTAACATTCTTTACTGTCAAAACTACTAATTTATGCTAACAATTTTTTCTGACATGTTAACCATTTAAGTTGTTTTATGTTAATAATTTGAGTTGTTGTCATATGCGTCTGCGTATGTTCGCCTGCATGTGTTTTCATATAGACGTTAAAATAATATAAAATAAAAAAGTAATGTAAAACATATTTTAACCTTTTTTTTTTTTTTTTTACAAATCTGCTTATGAAATATTTTTTTAAAACATATTTCACCTCAAAATTAATTTTACCAATCAATTAATCATTCAAAATCATGTTTATAAATGCTCACCTAAACACACTAAAAAATTTAGTCAACCCTTACACCTATGTTTTTGTCGTAAATGTGTAAATTTTATGGACAAAATGATCAGGTCGAATAGAAAAAGTATTAACACCAAAGAATAATATAAAATTTTAAGTCTTTTTTATGTAATTTATAAGGAAACAATATAATTTTTATGGTTAGAATCATGTGTAGTAGTTCGAAAAACGCAGAGAACCTAAATCCAATGATGATTGCTACGTCTATACTGAATAAGGTAATGAAATTTTTTAAGAGTACAAGTATTATACCACACTCAAATGCCTACTCACTTATACTATTTTCCCCCATTTATATATATATTTACTACGTCTATACTGAATACGGTAGTAAAAAAGATTTAAGAGTACAGCGTCAAAGATAAAGCACCAATATCCTTTAGCCTTGTGGGCTCTATTTTTCTCTCTTTCATATCGAACATCCAACCAGACACATCCAAAGTTCCAGATTTAGCAAAGCATGGGAACTCCACGAACCACAATAAGGGAATGACACTAGAAGTAGAAACAGAACAATAACCCGATTTATGAATTAATCAAACGAATCATTGAAGACGTAACCCTATGAATATGATGATTGCTTTTCCTAGAGGTTGCTGTGAACAAAATGGTACATGAGCAAAACGTTCTCTTTTGTAGGATATATGTGGCATATAGGTGAAAGGGGGAAATATAGGAATAGGTGATACCTTAATTCTTCATTTTTTTCCTTCAGTATCATGCCACACTATGTCTTGCAACCCCGATGAGAATATTTTATAGAACTGCATATAAACCAAAGATAGGGTGACATTCAAGAAGTTTTTATTTGTTAAGAGAAAACAAACAGAAAAAAGAAGTAGAAATTGAGGGTTCAACCAGAGAAAAGTGACAGGAAAAAGGCTTTGCAATAGATCTAAGTCGAGCAGTAGTAAGAAACCCAAATGAATTAAATTTGGATTGCAGATTTCCTGATATGACTCTTGTATTTCTGGATCAAAAGCAAAGACAAGGAATTTTCACATGCCTTATGAAACTCCAATGTATCACCCCCTGTCTTTCGCAGCTCCACCATATGCACGGAGGGCGCCACTTCAAAAACCTGAAGCCAAAGACAATATATTCCAGGCAAGGTCCCATTGGAAAGACACCAACAAAAATCTATTGCATCATGTGTTCTTTTGACAATGTCAATTTTCAATAAAAGACTCCAATTTACATACATAAGCATGAAATTTATGTTCTACGTTTTATTTAGATATTATAGAGTCAAGATCCTATGGTTAGGCAAAAGTCCTTGCGTCAAGACAATGCATTAATTGAATCCATCAAGTTGATCAAATAATTGTTGCAAAATGTGTCAAGCATTCAAATCTCCTGTTTTTCATATAAATTCCATTCACTTGTAAGCTAGATTCAAAATCCTGTCAAGTATGTCAAACCTTAAATGACCAATATCTCTGAAATTAGATGCCTTAGGTTAATAAAATTGGAATTATTCACAACCAATTTGTGGTCTTGTGACTGTGGATTCAGATATTTTATCCCATTTGCTGGTCCATTTCCTATTTCCTTAATTGAATGTTGACAACTCATCAAAATGAAATAAGCTATTGCCACTTTAAGAGGGAGAATCAATTTTTGTATTGAGTTGCCATTATTTAATTAGAGACAAGAAACAAGGGATAGAAAAATTATCATGTGACCATGAAAATAAAAAAGCCTATTTTCCTATGCAAATATCTCAGTACCTCAGTAGCCACTGAAAGGTGACCCTTCCTCCCACTCTTGTCACCTTGCAACTTCATCTGCAGTATTTAAATCTTTGTAAGTTACAATACTCTACCCTCTACAACAGTACAAAGTAAGTCACAACAGGAAATAAACAATACAAACCAATGTGCAATGCATAGTAAAATTGAAGAGATACATTGTTACCTTATAATTTCGCTTGTGTACATTAAAGCCCAGTGGCTTGGCTGCTTCCTCGATTTTAAACATAATTTCATTTGCAGGGCACTGTGAAGTAAAACTTGTTTCTTGCTTTACTTGACCCTACAGTATTGAGTTGACATAAAACAGACACACCAAGCATCAACCGGAAGGAATAAATATAAATATCAACATTTTATTGTCCACTTGACACAATGAACAAACTACTAGCTTGAATTTGAATTTGATTAAAAATTATTGATCCAAATATTATAGTCCACAAATTATTGCAGGTGGTAAGTCAATATCCACGGGAGTTGACGACTTGTGATATAAGCAAAACATTAAAAAAAAAAAAAAAGAAACTAAGAAGTGCATGAAAACGTTAACGTGGTCAAGCACAGGATCATTTTCACATACCGTTTGCTTCTCAAACAAACTGTCAAGATTGAAACTTTGTGACCTAGAAATGAGCTCAAAAGCATTCATGAAGACGGGTTTCTCTTTTCTCTCTGTCACTAGATTTTCCTATAAATCAAAGTGAATGAATAAACAACAGAATTTCCTGCAACGGATGAAAGAAGTTGAATACAAATATTGACTAAAAATCAGTACATTAGACTCATTGAAAGCAACGACTACATCATCTACATTTAGATCCTCTTCCTCAGTGAAGGATGTTGGCTTGTATCCTTTTTTGAACCATTCATCTTTTAAGAGCTCAGGAATTTTTATCCTCTGAAAAAAAAAAAAAAAAAAGATCTTGAAGTGTAAATCACTGGATTAAAAGTATAACAAATAGCAACAAACAGAATTAGAAAAATACAATAGTAAGGCCCAATAGGAATTAGCATGTAGAAATGGTCAACAATTCAAGCAAACATTCAAAACACACCGTTAGAGGGTTTGGGTCAAGAATGTGTTTTAGCAATTTCTTTGCCTGTGGCGAAAACCATGATGGACAAGAGAATTCTGCCCTGCCAATCTGAAATGTTTATAGATTTTCACTTTCATAAAAATTGATGACAAAAGCATCTTTTTGTTTTCATGGGTAATGATAATCTAAAATAACTCACTTTTTTGTACAGAGCCATATGAGTTGGTTCATCAAAAGGCAAGTACCCAGCCATAAGTACAAAGAGAATGACTCCACAAGACCAAATATCAGATGTAGAACCAACATAACCTCTATCATTAAGCACCTGATTCAAATGGCACACAACACACCATTTATTGCAAGTTTGAGGGACTAAAGACTAATGTAGTTTACAATGTCAAGACTAGGACCTAAAGTAGGTACCTCAGGAGCAACATAATTTGGGGTTCCACATGCAGTGCGGAGCAGTTCATCCTCCTGCATCATGCAAGAATTTGAAAAATGTGATTCCCAAAGCTGTATGCAAATGAATCGCCCCTAAAGTGGATAACTCAGATGAAAAGTAAGATCAGACATTTCCATAGCACCAAGAGCTTTCTAACAAAAAAGTTGTCTTAATATCAAAACTTGAAAACTTAAAAATGAAATATCATCTAAGATACTATCCAAAATCAAGTACAAATGACTATGAAATTAACCTTGTAACACTATGTTAAGTTAATTAGCCGCAAGCAAATATGATCTAAAACGAATCATGAGATGTATGTATATTCAAAGAGAAACAAACCATCATTTATGAGTTGTCTGATACTCCCGAATAATTTTAGTGAGATGCTATAATGATTAAAGATTTTTTTTATATCAGCTAAACTTTAACCATAGGCAACTGCAGTGTCTATATCAAAAATCATATAACATGAATCCTGTATAAATCCAGTATGGCTGAAATCATCTTACTTTCTGTGAGTATGTACTCAAACCAAAATCTGAAACTTTAAGGACACCATTTGAGTCTAGAAGATTCTCAGGCTGCAAAATACATTGAAGATGACTATAAAATAATTAAAACCTGATCAGTCCTATCAATCAAATTTAAAAGTTATGGTGCCGGGGAGAAAAGATTAAGAAAGTTGAAAGACCTTCAAATCTCTGTGATACACGCCTCTACTATGGCAGTAATCAACAGCATTAATAAGTTGTTGGAAATAATTTCTTGCTTCATCTTCTTTAAGTCTCCCATTTGCAGCCTATAAATCAAAGAAGCAATCCAAGAATTGTATGTACTCAGATGCAAGATTGTCCGTGTAGAATATTGATAAAACTAAATAAAAAGACTAATATGTAGTGTAAGAGGAATATATTTTATGTGTGTTATAGAAAGGTAAATCAGACTTACTATTTTGTCAAATAGTTCTCCCCCATCAACAAACTCCAGAACAATGTAAATCTTTGTTTTGCTTGCCAACACCTATCCTTTCATAGAGGACATATATTGACTGAATATAGTGAATGCAATGGATTCAAAGAATAATAAATCATCAGTTAGATTATATCCATAATTTGTCGCTGATATGTAATCTAGGCTTATTTTAATATCAATGATCACTTCACTTAGGCATGCATTTATTATACCCATGGTAACAAAATCTAGATATACTTAACTTACTCGCTAAACCGAGTATACTTTAGAGAAGCAGGATCCTATGATATATACCTTTAGGATTAGGAGAAGAGAAGACGGATACTTCACAAACATACTATCGTGAGTCATTAGAAATAAATAAAAAAAATCACCTCAATCTTCTATTCTTATGCATACTTTCTACAATATTTTTTTATAACTCAAATTTTTCTTGTTATTTCTTCTTTTCTATTGCATCAACCTAACTTTCACTTTTCCCCTTTTGTCATCTATGTGATGTTTATGAGGTATATGTGTTCTTGATTTATATGGATCTAACAGTTTTCGTATCATATTATCCCAATCCATATGCTGATTTGACCGTGTTTGGTTTAACAGAAGACTGAATTGGTATTAATAAAGGAGACTTGTTTGGTTTGAATATGATGGATAGGAGATGACAAAAAAAATAGAAATAATATACTGTTCTACCCTTATAAATGATAATGAAAGAAATACAAGTAAAACAATATCTTAGAAGAGTTACTGTTGTAGTATTTTACTTCATTTTCTATTTTATTTTTACTTCATTTTTTAATCTTTTAATCTTCATTTCTCATCACATTATATTACACATTTATCACTTTTTTCTCTTTCTCTTTATCACTTTCCACACATAAATCCCAAAAGTAGAATGTGCATTCAATATGTATCATCATGGGATAATTAGTTTCTACCATCTAAAAATTATAAATCAATTATTTGTCTCTTCAAATTGTCTCAATATGAGGAAGGACACAAATAAAAAGGAAGAAATTTGTAGTGCAATAAGGTTTGAATCATGGATAAACTATCCTAAATATTCACCACTAAACCAATTCTAATAGTCTTATTTTTGCACCACATTTTGTTTAGGTAAATTTGATTGGTCTCACTATAAGAAAAATATGAGCCCATTCTCTTTTTAGAAACGTCTTTACAAAATTTATTAAAAACAGCATAGTAAAAAAAAATAGTTTCACAAAGGAGATTTAACTAAGTAAATTGTCTAATACTGTCTTCAATTTTGACAAATAAAAAAATCAATTAAAAACATTTCTTATAACTATATTGTGTTATCACATATTGACATCATTCGAAAAGAATTTACTTCACATGCCAACATTTTAAAAATTAATTTGATTATCAAATTAGTAAAAGTTGTTTAAGTATTCATAAATCACTATTCATCATAAAAAATTATGTTTTAAAAGTTTTAATTACTCTGCATGCCCATAAAGTTAGATTCCTAAACTTTTTTCTTTCCTTCAATTGGGTCCGAGATTTGTATTTTAATTAGGTTCAAGTGTTCACCAGGTACCCAACATAGATCAAATTAAAACATAAATATAAGTTTAAGTATCCAATTGACAAAAAAATTAGTTTAGGAATTTATTTAAAAATGACAAATAATTCATAGACCTGATTAAAAAAATACCAGCATTTACATACTAGTATTCTTACCTTTTCAAATCAGTATTCTCACTACTTCAAAACTTAGTATTCTTAGCTTCTTCAACCAACTTAGAATCTGAGGATGAAAATACTGACATGCAGAGTTTCATAATTTTTTAATTAGATACCTGAATTATTTGTCATATTGAAATAGGTTTCCAAACTTTTTTTTCTTCTTTAATTAGGTTCTTGAACTTGTATTTATCTTTTAATAAGGTATTGCATGGACTTGATTAAAAAATTTCAAGGACCTAATTAAAAGAAAAAAATATATTCAGAGACCTAATTAAAAATTGGGTAAAAATTCAAGGCCTGTGGAGTATTATTTTTTTTACTTGTAGAAATAGAAGACAAATAATAAAAGATTTACAAGAAGATACATATCTTTCTCAACCATTTGAATTATATCCATAAATCCTGCAGAGTAATTAAACATAATTTAAATTGCTCTAAAAGCTATGTAATAGATATAGTAGATGTAATTAAGCAAAAGTTTAGTGAGGAAGGCACATGGTTTGGTACCTCAAGTATTCTAACAACGTTAGGGTGATTGATTAACTTCATGGTTGATATTTCTCTCATGAGCTGTTCCATCATGTTGAGGCGGAGGACATGTTTACGGTCGAGGATTTTGATGGCGACATAGTTACCGTTGTGGACGTCCCTGGCGAACTTCACCTTCGCAAAGCTTCCCTCTCCAATTGTTTTTCCCAACTCGTATTTACCAACCAGGATACGCCCTTTCGCTACCTTCATGCTGCTCATTTTTGGATCTTGCTCTTATCCGTTTTGTTTACTTACTAACTTATACTTGAAATTAATTAATCATTCTTGTGGACTTGTGGTTGCGTTTAATTTTGGTTCCTGTTCCTGTATGAGAAGGATTAGGAGAGTACCAATGGGGAGGAAGGAACGGAGATATGTATGGAAAAAAGGTAAGAAGATTGATGGTCCCACAAACTCTGTCTCCGGTTGATACAGAATCAGAACAAACCAAACATTTCAATTTGAATGCCTAGTCATGTTTCCCTTCGTATCCTTCTTCATTGCTTTCCAATTGCCAAAACAAAATACACACAAATTCATCTACATTTGAAATTGAATTATCCATCAATTTGCCTTTCAATGATATTAGGCTAAATTGGTTAACTAAACAGTTTAATGTATAAATTGATATTGTCTTCTAATTGACAAATTATTATTTAAATTATTTTATGATAATTATTTTAAAATTAATAAATTTATTATATATGATAAATTATAATTGAATGATTGGATAATTTTTTACCTGATTAGTACATAATAATTTTTCTTTTAACTAAACTAATTAATGATTTACGGTTTCAATGGCATTTTATCTTTTTTTTTATATAAAAAAATCAAAGACCAATTTGATTGATAATTACAATTTTGAAAAAAAACTAAATTAATTTATAAATTATAATTTTAGAATTTTTTCACTATTTTATTAATTTGAGAGACCAAATTGGCCAACTATTGCATTTTGAAGACTAAATTGATGATTCACTGTAGTTTATTAAATATAAATTACCATAAAGAAAATATAAAATATTATTCTTTAGATTGTTCTTCATCATTAAATTTGGAATAAATTATCCATAAAGCAAATTTAACAATTTTAGTTTTTATTAAAAAATCATCATCATTAGGTTTGGGATAAATTATAGATTGCCGTGTGTAGTGTACACATTCGCCCTCTTTCATCAATAATGCACATTTGTTGTCAAACTCCGAAATAATATTTCCGTTGTTAGAATTATTGAGCGGACTATAATTGAGTTCGAGAGGAGGATAAAAAGATAAGAGTGTCCCACAATAATACTTTATATGCTAAGAATTTAGACTTAAACTTATTTTTAGTCCAAATAATTTTATAATTGTGTGATTTTGATGTCTCAAAAAATTTATTATACATTTAGAATATATGCGCTAAATATTTTTCTGCAACAAGTTTATAATAAATAAATATATTTTAATATATGAATATATTATAATTAAAATTTGTAATAAATATATTTTTAACTTATAAATTATATTTTATATTTAAAATAAATAAATTATATTCTAAAATAATGTTTTTTTTATCTTGGATAATTTATTTCATAAAATTTAAAATCAATTTTAAAATAAGGATGAATATGATAAACTGAAAGAGATAAACAATTGTGAAATTTAAATATATGAATGAAGATAAAAGTAGAGTAAATTGAGATGGTTGAGAAAGATTTAAAAAAAATAATGTATATAATATATGAAAACACTCTTATTCAAGAAAAGAAATCAGATCATCATATGTAGATTAAATATCATAGTTTTTAACAAATTTTATAATCATAATTTCTTAGCGACTTAATCTTTATATCCAATAAAAGTAAGTATATTGTGTCTTCAATATAATATAATATATATTTTTTTAAAAAAAGAACTATTTGATTTTATTTATTTCGTGTTGATAATCAGTAATCACATGTAAAAATAAAAACTGTTTAGGATAAGGCGAAAGTTTACAATTCAGAAAAGAACAAAAAAAAGGGCAAAGTTTACAAAAATTGGAATGCACAATTATGGGTCAAATTAGCATAAGAAGGCCTGCAAGTTGATTAGCACTATATAGAACTATGGACCTAATTCAGTTTTAGCCTTTGGGCTATACAGCGCGGACTGTTTCAGATGACAAGGCTGTGCTTCAATTTTGATCCAAAAATGGCTGGATTGCACTTTGCTCTTAGGTTATCAAGTGGCCTTTTTAACCAAGAAGGGGGTAATTTTTTTCAAAATATCTTAATGGGGTAGATTTTGAAAAAAAATACTAATTTAAGGATAAATCTTAAAAAGCAACCACGCCTTTGTACACAAAAGTGATAAATTCTGCTGTGACTTCTGATAGAATTGGTGAGAGTAAATCATCAATTTGATCTTTGAAATAGTGCTTAACTAATAAAATTAGTGAAACTGTATAAGTAATGTTATATTAAGAATTTTTTAAAATTAGTCCTTTAACATTTGGTAAAATCTATCAATACAGTTAAATTGATAGATATTCGATACTTGAACTCTAGAGAAGAGAAAAAAATATACTAGTAATATTTTAGAAATAAAATGAATTATTTATTGGAATTGTTGACATCATACACAGTAAATACGCCCACGGTTGTATATCAATCCGCCCCGGTGAAAAGCATGTCTACCTCAGAGTGAGTGAGACGGAACCAATTACCCCACCTAAGTAAATAAATACTATTAACTGCTTTAATCCATCCCCAGATACGTTGAAACCCCCATTTTTTATATGCGTTTTAAACTGAAGAGTCTCTCATAACTTAATTAAGAACGAAGAGAGAAACATAGCAGTTTGAGAAGTCCCACATCGTGGGGCGCTTGCACTCATAGCATCCCTGCATTGGTGTTCTTATTTGGCGCCCTTGTCTCCTCTTCTCACCAACCAACCTACACAAGGCAAGGCAAGGCAACTTCCCTTTTCATTACCAAATCAGAAATGACCTTTTGCTAATTCATTTCTCTTCTGTTTCAGGATGGGATCAAATGAGACTGAGGGAGAGGGAGGCTAGGTTGATAGCAACAAAGCCATCATCATGTTTGTTTATTTTATTCTCGATGCTTGGATGGTGGCTACACAAATACCATCCATCAAATACCCAACTCTGGATGGTACCCAGGGCTTCCTTCTCTTCCTTACCCCTCTCTCTTTATCTGCCTCTCCGTAATCATTCCTGACCTCTATGTTCCCAGAACCAGCATCGACCACGAACAAGCTTTTAAGACACAGGATCATGCTCTTAAGTTGCCATCTATACAATATAATAAGCTTGTTTGTTTTAAACTACTTCTCTGGTTTCTTTCTCCTGCATTTTAAGAGGAATGTAATGTAACTCCATGTTTTCTGCTTTTCACTTGTGCAATATTGGAATCAAGTTTGTATACATAAAACTGTTCAAAATGATACTTGCTGGATGCTCCACACTTGAAAGCTCTCTTCACATATTCATCAAAATGAGTTTCAATAATCCTTTATGGATTAATTGAAGGACAGCACAATCATTTTCCAGAATTTGTTTACTTTATTCCATTTCGGGTTTACAACTAAACTAAAAGTATCAGATATCTCAGAACATGACAGGGGTAGTAGATATCTGGGACAAAATTTCCCAGCATTATTATTGTGATTAAAATAAGGTCATTTATGTGATTTGGAAGCGGCATGGGAAAGCAGTGTGCAGGAGTAGGCTAGTCACAGATGTTCCCTTCCCCTTGATCATCTAGTATTAGTTTTCCAAGAGATGACGTTGATTTCCAATAATACAACCATTTGAAAAACCAAATATCTATGACTTCCAAGTAACTAAGCCACCACAATACATTCAAAAGGCCTATTCCAAGTAACTAACCAAATATCTATTGTAAATTTGATCCTGTGCTATTTTACTAGTGTAATTTTGGTCTAGTTGTTAACTTAATATTCATTACTTATTAGAAATAGTGACATGACACTCTAACGGATTGTATATAATAACTAGTAGATAAACTGAGACTTATAGATAATTCTTTGTGGATAATTAGGTGTATTATAGATAATTAAGTGCTTATGGATAATTAGGTACATCTTAAAAGAGATAAGGTGGTTAAAATATTTGAATAATAAAGCATAACAAATAATGTATTGGCATGAAGGACCGGGCTGTTGAGGGTAAACATTTGTGTTTCTATAACATGACTAACATGGAGGGTTGACATGTGTACGAAAAGTCTCATATAAGTGATCATGTGTATTTTTCATATTCACAACAAGTGATTCAAGAATTACAGCCCAAGGTCCAAATTCTGTTCAGGATATTAATTTATCACTTGCCATGCAAGGAACTTACAATTTTTTCTGTCGGGAGGAAGAGGAATTGATTACACACTTGTTATGTTATTCAATTGTAAAGGGAGTATGAAATCTGGAGAAAATGGTGGAGTCTCTTTGATCTTAATTGGACTCTCCCACAATGTGCACGGGCTCATTTCTAACAAAATGAGCATGGATGGCAGGGAAGCGAGATCAAATCATGGTTGGACTGCAATTCTGTGGAATTTATGGTAACTCAGAAGTGGAATTGTGTTTGATAACAAGCAGGTGGAGAAAGAACACATTTGGCAGTCATGTATGTTCACTCTATGGACTTGGTTAAAGGCTTATCATAAGAATTTCGCGTTCTCGTATCAGCAGTGGCAAGTCAACGCAGGAATTTGTATGCTAAACTTATAACCGAGAAGCTGATATTCTGAAATTGGAAATTGGAGTCGGCGGCGGCGTTCCCAGAGGAGTGGGTAGCTATGTCTGGTGAAGTCGTATCTTCTTTTATACAGTCACTCAGATTTGTATTCAATTATTTACGGTCTTTGTGTTTTGTTGATGTAATACCTGATTAGGAACTGGTATTCCTGGGAACTGGTTTTTATTCGGGTAAGGAGGGCCAAGCCTCTGTACTATGGGTTGTCCCTATTGCTGATAAATAAAAAACTTACAATTTGAAGCCGGGGCCTTCCAAGAAAAGACAAACAATTTGAAGTTGGGGTGCAAAAATGGGGTTGAACAATCCCATTATAACTAATTGGTGTCATTCTATTATTTATTTATTTATTATGAAAAAGCGGGGCTAAACACCAAGAGACAAAACATAATTTCATCTGATTCGGAGCCAAAGCGGCATTACAAATCAGCGTGCAATAAAAAAGAATACAATCATGGTTCATAGAAAGACCAAATTTCGTACAAGAGTCAGCAGTCATGTTATGCTCTCTAAGGACAAAGTTCCAAGCTACTTCCTTAGCTTGGCTCACAAGTAGATAAATGGACGATAGAATCTGACTTGAGATTAAAGAATCGGATTCCATGATAACATTACCAAAGCCTCTAGCGGGAGCAAGCCGCAGACCATGGAAGAGGGCCCATAACTCACTCTTAAAAAGCTATTATCGACTTGGAGGGATCTTGCAAAACCCATGATGAAAGATCCTGAGTGGTTCGAGATTAAACCCCCGCACACTGCCAAACCGGAACGTCTACTATAAACTCTTATGTACTTTAAGACGATTGGTTGTAAGTATTAATTGCATCAATCAGTTATCATGAGATAGTTTAATCTCATCTTTACTTGAGGTAAGTTAGACAACCCCATTGAAGTAAGCCTATGCGTTACTATTACGATCAATTTCAAATTTTCAGTTTCCATCCCTCTGGACTTTATCAATTTTCAGTTAAAATTGATGGAAGGCATAGGCTAGCACGTGGAAATGGACTGGAAGGATACATGAATTAATGTTAGGTATTAATAGACTATATTTTGGGAATAATGTGTTACCCGCTCTTTGTACGTTGGGTTTGTGTTTTATATGTTACCCTCACAGTGTGGTCCATATAGCAAAAATGGACCATGTAGTTGACAATGGTAATTATTATGGAGTAGAAGAGCTGGGATTATTGTTGGATAATGTGACTAGCTGGTGACAGAGGGGACTCATGGGAGATATGCTCTTGTAAACATTTAACAGAATGTGGTTGGGAGATATAGTTCATATGTAATGTAGGTCACCATAATTAATAATATTTATTCTTTCGCTGTTTCAGAAAAGAAAAAGAGAAATCCAATTAAATGGATAAGAAATCAAAATATGGGAAAATGTAGTATTTTATTCCTTGGTTTCACCCAAGACTATTAACCACCCTTGTACTTTATTCTTTATATGCTTATAGGCGCTAAGCAAATGTGGCCTACAACCTATTATTAACATGTGTTTTGTGATGCCTCTCGAGGATATGTAGCACGTTACAAAGGTAGGAAAAACACTCTTATAGTCACACTGTTTTGCGGGAGAGAAAAGAGACACGTGATTAAATGTAGGTTCAGAGAGAGTGTATCTACTTGTTATTAATAGTGGTAAAATACTAATACTTGATCCAACAAAAAAAAAATTTATAGGACTAGTCATTGGAACGATAAACTCCTTGAAACATCTCAAAACTTGTATTCTACTTAGAGACCAAGCATCAATTACAACTAAAGCTACGCTTCATACAATCTCAAGCAAGCATCTATACATCTCAATCATACAAGCCATAAAACCAAAGCATGCACCAAGACTTATAAACACCAAGACTCTCCACCTCCTTCCCTAGTATTTACAATACCAAGACTTGCACGCTTCTTAGTGGGCTTGCTCAATTGAAATACAGGGTGTCTGCATAGCCTGCGCACTCCATTTCTCAATTTCACCCAATGTTCACTGTCATATATACCTCTATACCTATTCTCTAATGGACCATTCTCATATCTAGAAGGTGAGCTACTACCCGAAACAGATTCAAATTCCCCAACAACTCCATTTCCCTTTTCCTCAGATCTCCAAAGTTTCTCTTCAATACACCATTCTATTCTTCCCAAAGTAGAAGTCCTTGAGAACTTGCTTTTCATAGGTGGCTTTGGGGTACAAGTTTCTTCATCCTTGTTATTAACTTCCAAAGGATGGGAATCACCTTTGCATGAGGGAGAATCTAGGAGTGATGAAATCTTCCTTGCCTTGGCAATTGATTCATCTCTTTCTCGAAGGATCTTCAGAATCAATGTCTTGAGAAAGTTCATCACTTGCACTGCATGAATCAATGCAGTCAAAGGGTCCGCCATCTGCATAGCACAATGAAACAAACATTTAAATATCCACTAGCATAAGTAACATGTGCATACAAACAGCTATACGGGCCTCACTGGTAGGAAGAAAAAGTTATAAATGTGATACAAGTAAAAATGAAATGGAAGAGAAAGTGAGTGTATATTTATAATAAGTTAATAACCCTTAAAAATAATTATTAAAACATAAGGAAGCTCAACTAAATAATGAGCCTAATTAAACTGTTTTGAGAAAAACGAACAATAAACAAGAGAAGAATACATCTTTGTTTGTGTTCTGTTATGTGATAACAGGGATGTCCGGTGGTGTCACCGGAGATGCTTATCTGTAGGACCTGACTCTTCCCTGTCGGTCTATGGTGATCAGACCGACGACAGAAGACAAGATCACGGACACGGGAGCAATTGGGGTGCTGTGTGTGCCGTGTGAAGGGAAAGAGGGGAGGGCCAGGATCAATAGTGCGTACCTTTCACCGTCGAGAGCTTCTGCCTTATATCCTTTCGTCTCGGCCGGAAATGAGGCATTCTGTCTCCGGGATTGTAGCCGTCGAGTCCTCTCCCCGTGTGCCCATAACGAGGATCAAGGCTTATCGGCCGGTAACTGCTCCAGCATCATCAAGGGGGATCCCTGATTACTCGGGTTCATTAATATGGAGGATATGTATCCGTAACAGATGCCCCTCGTCCTGGTTCTTCAGCATTCTGAGGGACCGGGACGTATACAATTTTATCGGTTTTTGTTCGTCGGTATCCAATTCAGCTATTTCGGCCGTTTTCGGAGGTGGGCGATATCCTGGGGGCCGCTGGTTTACCGACGGATTGGGTCCGTCGGCCCGATGACATTCTTTCCGTGTCGACCTCGTCAGGCCGCTGCTGGTAAACGCGTTCCTTTCTTCGGCTGTCCTTCCTATTGTTGTAGGGCCAGCCTCGTCTCGTCCCTTCAGAATTAATGGGCTTGGGGCAACGAAACGCCCTTCAATCCTGAGGTGCCATGTGTCCCTCTTTGTCATGCGCTTTAATCATTACTTGGGTGCAGTTATGACGTAACCGCCGCTCCCACGTCCTTCAATGTGTCAGTTTTTGCCTTCAATTTTGAATTTCGACGGTTTTTCTTTTTCGTATTCCACTTATCCGTCCCCTCAGTCTTCTCATTTCTCTTTGCTTACCAACTCTCTGCTTCCTTCTCCTTGGATTTCCTCTGAACGCCTACATTCTCCTTTTTCGTGGCCACTTGTGCTTCCCGCATTGCTCTCCAGGTAATTTCTTCTTGCCTCTCCTTCTTCTGCTTTGTTTTTCCTTCGCCCCTTTCTGGCTTCTTCTCCATCTTCCCTTTTCTCGTCTAGTAGTGTCATTCTACTTCTTTGTCTAGTCCTCTGGTTTTGCTTTCTGTAGAGGTCCTTCCTGCCTTACTTTTGTTTCCACCATGAAGTATACCCCGGAGGAAGAGGCGGAGATCCGCCGTTTGTACCCTCCCCGCGTTGCTTTCTGGCTTTTTGGGCTCCCTCTTCCTGTCGAGGAAAAGGAAAAGGCTTTCCTTCGGGTGCCCTCCGGTTTTGGTGCCCCTAGTACTCCTAGAATTTCCGTCCCTTTAACCCCTAGGCCTCCTAGTGTAGGTGTTTCCAGGGCATTTTCTCGAGGGTTTCCAAGGTCTCTCCCGCGTTCTGGCTTTGTGCAACCTGTGCCACGGGTGGGGGTGGCCCCTAGGCTTCCTGCTTCTTTCCCCATTAGGCCCAGGCCTGCTCTGGGGGTACTCCCCCAATTTGAAATCCGTTATGAACCTTGTTCCAAGTGCCTGGACGAGTTTCTCTATCTTTCCAGCAGAGACTTTGATAAGCAAGCCGAGGACCTTTTAGACAAGTGCCGGCACAACCCGGTTAGGGTGTCCCGACCTGCGCAGGGGTCGGCCTTGGCTTTAGGTGCCCGCCCCGCGGTGGAGGAATCAATTTCGGCTTTGTCCCCTTCTCCATCCTCATCGGCTCATTCCCCAGGTACCTTTCTAACTTGTTTTCCCTTTTTCTTGTTTTAGGTATTCATGGGTTCTCGTGTCAATGTTAGTGACTCGACAACTGGGTCTCGTCCTGCGCCCT
>PYAF01004908.1:381625-393945 GCA_007407185.1 Glycine tomentella
GGAAGCGTCGTGCTGCACTTCCTGGAGTGTACCTTCTGGGGGCGGCATGTCTGGCCCCATGGGGGATGAATCCGTGTGTGAAAGGGCGTCTTCCACCACCACGTTTTCTCGTCGATCCCCCCTGAGTGGATCTCCATTCCTTTCCGCCTGGTGTCTTCTCGTATTAGCCATTGATGGTAGGTGGGAATCGAAGTTTATCCTCCCCACAGACGGCGCCAATGTTCTGTTATGTGATAACAGGGATGTCCGGTGGTGTCACCGGAGATGCTTATCTGTAGGACCTGACTCTTCCCTGTCGGTCTATGGTGATCAGACCGACGACAGAAGACAAGATCACGGACACGGGAGCAATTGGGGTGCTGTGTGTGCCGTGTGAAGGGAAAGAGGGGAGGGCCAGGATCAATAGTGCGTACCTTTCACCGTCGAGAGCTTCTGCCTTATATCCTTTCGTCTCGGCCGGAAATGAGACATTCTGTCTCCGGGATTGTAGCCGTCGAGTCCTCTCCCCGTGTGCCCATAACGAGGATCAAGGCTTATCGGCCGGTAACTGCTCCAGCATCATCAAGGGGGATCCCTGATTACTCGGGTTCATTAATATGGAGGATATGTATCCGTAACAGTTTGCTTATATTGTTGGCTAACCTGTGTCATGTTGGGCGCAAAAACCATGGCAATATTGCGAGCATTCATTTTGTTGAACTGTTCATGTTCAACAACGTCTGCCATCAAATTGAATGCCCAGTCAAGCAATGCAGCTTCAGTTGAAGGAAGCAACTTCATAAGATTGGTGCAATCCTCTTCTGTGTTGCAATGCATCACCTGTTCGGGGGTGAGGGAATCAAGTACCCCGGTTGGAAGCTCTCTAAACCAAGCCTGCAATACATTAATTAAATTAAAATGATAATAAAAATGGGCAGAAGACCTTAGGAACTTACCAACTTTTGTTGATTATAAGAAAGAATCTCTTAATAATAAATACATTAGTTGATAAAATGCGGTATGAAATAAAGAGACCAAATCTATGGCTGTGCTTCCTTTCCAAATATTGTAAGAACAATAACAAATCCCGTATAAATTGAAGCATAATAACTGTTAAGCAAAAATAAAAGTAGATTCCAATTAACCCTAATATATATTAAGTCAAGCATAATAGAAAAAAATAAATTGAGAATTAAGAATTTAGTATATACCTTTATTAAACCAGATAAACAATGAACGTCAATTCCAAGTGGTACCAGACCTCTGTTTAGCTGATCACGCACAAATTCTTCTTGGCTGTTATCAGCATTAATTCGGAATATTCCTTCCGCCTTCAGGCATAGCAAAAGCATGAAATTAGGCCTCAAAATTTATGTGGAACTAAAGGGTATTTATCCCATAGTCGAGTTAGGCCACCAAATTTTATTAATGATCAGTTCATTTAATGAATTATTAAACATTTATAGCTACACCAAACAACCAATAAAGGTTTGATAATTCAGCCAGCATACCGGTACTCTGTGGCGAAAGAGCAATTACGGAAAAGTAAAACTAATTAAATGTTTTTAAAAGTTATTCTACACAAACAGAACATACTTTAAGGCCTCCCTCTGAATACAATCGCTTTTGCATCATCAGCAGAATCGTTGGGACACTGTTCCCCCTTTCATCATAAGAGCACTGCATTGACTTTGCAGAAACTCCAAATACCTTTGCACTGCATGAACATATGAACTCATTCAAATATGGATTTAAAAGGAAAAGAGAGGAAGAGGGTAGTACATAAATGAAAGTGAAAGGTAAAGCAATCAACTCCCAGCATAGTTTTTTCATTCTATTGCCTCCACTGCGCAGAGGCATTTAAGAGATTACAACCAACAACCACAACACCAATCAAAGAACCTTTCTAAGCTGTAATGAGTTTACAACAATAAATCCATACCCAAATGTTTAATTCCTTCGCATCTGTAAGTCACCAAACCTTTAATTCTCAGTTATCTAGCAACTTATTTCAGTTGAAAATGCATTCAACAATAAAACTTCGAACAGACGTCAACCAAGGGACAAAGCCAAAATCTTTCATGCTGGGAAGGCTCATAAAATATCAGGGCATCTCAACTTTAGAAACCAAAGTTTCCTAGCTAGAATTTGGAACTTCAACACGAAACCCAATATCCTCTCCGTTTCAGAACACCCCGTTGGATGCAAAAATTATAAACATTTCTGCATCAACGAACACACAAAGATGTGGTCCTGATTGAGGCCATTATGTAGCCCAGTTCATTACAAAGGTTACGTATGGATAAATTTCTCTTTAAGTACTAATTAAGTGCTTTACTTTTATCAACGTTCTAATGTAATTTCTTTAGAAGACGAAGTGATTTGAACTCATAAAAGAAGTACAACTCATAAATTTACAAATTTAGTCATGCACTGGAAAAACAAACGCATCTAATCCTAAGCCAATTGTGAATCAACACCTCTGATCTGAACCGAAAAAACCTCAACAAAATAGAGTCTTCAGCGTAACTTCAACTAGCCAATTTCATGTTCTGTTACAGTGTAATGAACAACTAAAAAAGAATGGTTAAGAAGAAGAGAGAGTTCACCTGGCACTGGGAACCCTCTTGTAATTCTCAGGCTCGAGCTCAGAGGGTAAACCGAGAAAGCCATTGAACCTATCGAAGGTAACATGCGAGACATGGCGCACCTCTGTTGGCCAGCTAATGTCCAAAGAAGAAACATCCTCTCTCTCCACACTGCAAGTCACCAGCGACTTCTTTAACGCAGCCACCAAAATATCCAATATCGCAAACTGGTTCGATTGGCAGCCATGCCCTTTTGACCCTGGATTCATGAACGGCGTTGAAACAGGGCTGCTCGAAACATCATCATCTTCATCTGCATCCTCATCATCATCATCATCACTGTCCAATTCTTTTTCTTCTTCCTCTTCTTCATTGTCTTCATCCTCGTTTTTCACATCATGGAAAAGTGGACTCGGCGGAGCAGCGTTGGACTCGACCAGTCCGCAAGATTTGGATCGAAATAGCCGAGTCATTGCCGTAATTAACGAGCAAGCAATAATGGGGCGGTGTTAAAAGGACCCGAATGTGTATGTGAGACTGTGAGAGAGAGAAAGAAAGAGTATTAAAATGGGGGCTGTAAAACTATAACTAAAAGGGAATACTTTCAAAGGCTATTTCAGAAGAAAAGAGTTGGGTTTGGTTAAGTGTTGAAAAGGAGAGAAGGAAGGAGGGATGAATCAACGACCGGATTGGGATGGGATGCTGGTAAGGTGGATGGAGACAAGTTGCTTTTCTTTTTGTTTGTTAGTATTATGTTGGTGGTCCGTTTGTTTTTCTTTTTTTTTTGGGGCTATTATGTTGGTGGTACTTGGCTGAGAGTAACGCAAGGAAAAAAAAAAGGCGGGTTAGTGAGAAAAACGCAATGAGAGTGAAAGTGAACAAATGATCTAGTCGACGTGAGAGAGTGAAATGGGAGATTTGACGGTAGTTAATGCAGTTTTGACATTTTAGCATCTCCTCCTTGGCATCAAAATTCTTTAAATAAGTTTTATTTGTTCATCTTAAATTTTTCAAACTTTTAGTTTAGATTTATGGCGGAAAAAAGGTATCTTTCACCCCACATGACGAAAGATACTAAACCTTGAAACAGGGAATCAACAAAAAGCAGAACAGAGCAGCAACTTTCGAAATTGAGATGAACTAATTACGCCGTTTTTCCGTGCTTAACTTAATTGGTCACATAATTGAGCTTCGAAAAAGAGATTATATTGTTAAGCGTCAGAGAATGGATTCTCTACAGCTTGAAAGTACAGCCCGTGTTTTGGATTTTGCTTCCGAACTCCCACACCAAAGTCACATGGGTACATGTTCCTTCCTTGTTCGAAGCTGCCAGACTTTCATCGCTGAGATTAAAAAAATGAAATTTCACACAAGTGAAGTAGAAAGTGTATGTATTGTGTCATTTTAGGGGCATGGGATGGGGCAATGCAATGGTGGGGGCATGAGAACATGGCCATGCACACATCATGCAAATACACCTACCTGTCCTGTCATTACTATGCCACCTCCGCGTGATGTTATCTACCCGTGGGGTTTTCTTTGGTCCCCACCCCATGCATCACGTGTATTGTTTGCTAGCCTGTATCATATTACAACTTACAATTAGGTATAGCTATAAAACCGTTTTTTTTATATTATTTCCATTTTCTAATGCCAATGGAGTCATAGGTTTCAGTTTTAATCCTTTTTTTAATATAAAATCTTTTTCAGTTTCTTTTCTCTCTCAACTTTTTTATCCTATAAAGTCGAGACTCGAGATGAATGAGTCCAAGTGTACGTGTAGTGAGTTTAACTATTTGTATAATCTTTCAATTAAGCATGACAAGATAGGTTAGTCCATTTAAAAATGGGTTGGATTGGTCCAATTCATCAAAAAAGTGAATTGAGTCGGGCTAATTTATTTTTGTAAAGTGGACTAAAAATACTAACTTGTCCCACTTTAAAGTGGATTTGTGGATCAGCGGTCCAGTTCACTTAAAAAATATAAAAAAAATTTAAAAAGGTAAAAAAAATATTTAAAATTTTTAAATATAATTATTTATACTAAAAATTAATAATGTACTAACTTAATCCTATAACAATGATTTTTAATATAAAATACATGTCTAATAGAAGTAAAAGCAAGCAAGGAATAACAATGGTTTTCAATTAGCTCTTAAGTCTTAACAAATTATAAGAAATTTGTTTTACAATGATGCAGACAATCAAAGCATATTTGTACATGTAATATAGCTCATTATTAGGTTCCAAATAGAAATGTATTAGGATTAGAGATTCAAAAATCACTCACTTATTCTTAGTCACTCTCCCGCTAAGCCGCTCATTTAATTATCTATTAAATATTTTATTATTTTTTTATTAGTGGGCTGCTGGCCCGATGGGTTGGCCTGGCCTTGGTCCACATTATTGTTGGCCGGATTGGTCCGACCTGTTTAATGAACGTGGACTCAAAATCTCAACCCAATCCATATTTTTTCGTGGGTCAAACGGACTGACCCGCTGGACCAAGCCCATTTTGTCATCCTTACTTCCAACCGCAATATTATGTGTTCTTGGGGAACATGCTTGGAACTTCTATGTACGTAGCAAGCTCTTAAGTGTTAGGGACTTTCAAATTATTTGGAATATTAGAGTTACAATTAGAGTATTTTTATCAATGTTCTAATCTCTGACATGAGTGTCTTTTTTGTTTTAGGAAACAAAGTACTAGATGAAATTGGATCTTGTACTGATTATTATTATTGCGATGTCATCTAGGTTTTAGTTACGCTCGAAGTTTAATTTAAACTAAAAAAAATCAACCTATATTTGAGTTAAAATTTAATTATTACTACTCTAATTTAAAATATTTTAAAAAGTTGGATTAATACAAAATATAAATACCGTCAACATATTTTCTGAATAGTCCAAACTGCAAAACTCAATGAATTCGGGAGGGGAGAAAAAAGAGGGGAAGGAAGGGGACGTAAAAAATGGGGCTTTCAACTTACAAGCTGCAGAAACCAAGAACCATTTGAACCATGAAATGCTGCACTAGTTGGCATATTAAATGAGTCAGTAGTCAGTACTGTAGTACTATGTAGGCAACCTCACTTTCCTAGGAAGATAAATTCCGTTCCGGTTTACTTATTTCCTGAAACTTGTATGCAGTGAAATTGGTTTATTTCACCTTAGTTAGACATATATTTTAGTGTTAAATTAGGCGCGTGACTCGTGACCTCGGTCAAAATTGTTCCATAATCTAAGTCCAGTCTTGTGAGTCTTGACCACATAAGCATCAAAAAAGAGACAGAGAAATCATTTTCACAACAACAACAAAAAGATAGAGAATTCATAACTCATAAGTGTTCATACACACTATTAGAGGATTGTTTTCTTAAGGACTATTAGAGGATTGTTATTCAACTATTTAAGTACTATAACTATTTATCTAGATTATGGTGTGTTGAGCATTAATTAACATGTACCCGTACTTCTTTTGTCCTGTAATAAATTTTTGTATAAGAAAAAAATAAATCTTAAAATAATGTTTTCTTTGTAGGAAAATCAACTCAAACTGTATCATTAATGATCAAAGAGGAATACATTAAGAAATACTAGTAAACATAGTGGAACTAGCAAAATATATGACTTTTCAAAAGCCACACATTCATAGAAGATAGACGACACAATTAAAATCGTTTTTTAGCAACTTCGTCAAAAGAGGGGGGGTTTCATATCCTTATATGTGAAAAATGTTAATGTCAGATACAAATTTTTATCACGAATTTAAAGATTATTACTGAAAATCCAGTCAGAAACAAGTTTTTAGTTAAAATCTATTAATGTTTTAATGAATGAAACGTGTATAACATAATTTATCAGTTGCTAACTTGCTATGATCGAGAGCATCATAATAGATTAAAAAAGACTTTTAAATTTTTAATCAGGCATATATTAGATCTCCTTGTTTTAAACTTAAAATAAAAGTAATTGATGAGATACAATTATTTATTCTTTTTCAAAATGTATTACTTTACCAGTGGAAACTTGAAAGCCTAGCCATGGGTCTTGATCGTAAATAAATATAGTTGAAAGCCGGGGCCGCTTCTATTAAGCTCTCCTTTCTATTATAAGATACGTATTGAGGAAATCAGTTTGGGGAAGTTGTTTTCTGCGAACATTCCTTCATATGATTGGTGATTGAATATATCTTATCCATGATTAATTGTGTCAACCATTCCTAAAACACCCATCATCATTTAAAACTGTTTGAGTCATTATCATGTGGTTGCCTTTGAAGAATTGGACAGCATGCACTACCAATTCCATGCATATATTCTATACTAGTCTTAATTTGGTTAGGAGTTACTTTTAAGCTACTCCATGATGAGCTTCGGAGTTCATAGCCTCCACAAAGAGCGTTTCCTTTGGGGGATGAGTGAACAAATTAGGTGAAGGTGTGCGTGTGTAACAGTTTAACTAAACCCACCAACTAGAAAAAAACTTCTTAACGAACATAAAGTGTGAGCTCTAAGGTATTGAATGCTCAAACAGTAATTTTTATAATATATTGGTCGACATATCAAACTGAAGATAACTTATTCTCTTCTTTTTTTAGAATTGTCACGATATTTGTAATCTTTCTGGCCTTTTAAGCACCTCTTTGACGCGTAGCTTAATTTGCATAAATATATATATATTCAAACAGAATTGAAACAAATTATATGGAAGTTGACTTAATCAATTAAAATCTCAGTTTGTGTACAATTAATTTACTTTCATTAACTTCTTTCACTTCTCATTGAAAACAAATTCAATCGGTCATGTTTTGTTTGTTTTGGGTAGAACACTAGGAGGATCTTTAATGATAAATTTTAAATTGAGATCTTATATCACTTTTTGGTAGATCTTATATTGTTATGTAAGATAAAATATCTCTCAATATCTCTTTATTTTTTATTTTAGCTGCAGATCTTATTTTGAGATCTTAAATAAATTTGAATGGATTGTGATCTTAAAATTCTTGTGGAAAAGTGTGTTAATAACACTCTTCTAATTTACTTTTTGAAAATTTATGTAGATCTTAAAAGTTTTTTAGAAGAACTAAATCTCTAACGTATGAATCTTAATAAGTGCTTTATTTATAAATTTAGAAAAATTAGATTTTCAACTTAAGATTTATCTCTAAGATCCTACATTAAAAATTCTCTAATAAATTAGGATCCTTAACTTAACAGAGCCTCTGACCCACCAATAATGCGCTAAATGCTAAATTATACTTGACATGAAAAACTTGCCTCTTAGTGAACAAATAAACTGTATTAATTTGCAGCATTAAAATGAATTTTTCTCAAAACAAAATAAAATTTTGGGGACAACTCTCTTCAATCCTCTGATATTTGTTCTTTTCTCCGTCCAATCCCGGATTGCGATAATGTAATTAAACAAATGCGCTAATTAACAAAAGCTAAATTGGAAAATATTGAGTCAATTTTATGTTATAAGTCCTTCCTCTTGACCTATATTTTGAAGATGGCATGTTGTTACGGGACTTTATGAATGCCAAAAAAGACTACAAAGTAAAAATTAATTAATTTGTATTTAATATGGATTTTTTATCGCCTTTATTTAGAATTTTATTTTACGACGATTCAAAATATGTTATTATAAAAATTATCCTAGTTAATCAAATCGTTTCCATATGCCAAACTGTGATTCTGATTATGAATATGCCTAATCAAATATTTGGGGGGAAATGAATACTGAAAAGACGGGACGATAATAAAAGACGGGACGAAAATAAGGCCTGTTCATATTTGATGAATATATTAGATATTTCAAAAATACTTTTTATAGAGTTATTTTATTGAGATAACATATTATGCATTGAGAGTACACCTTATATGATGAATTTGTTAACTTTTATAATAATTATTTTAAAAATCATATTAACATTCATTTGTAATTGTATAATGGTATAAAATTATTTTATATTGTTAGTGATTTAATGCAAGATAATTAAAGTCTATTTTATTTTATAAGTATTTCAAAAATAATGTTTATTATAAAATTCTTGAATATTTTGATATTATTTTAATAATCATACACATATTTTTTAGATAAATCAGATATTTATAAATGAGTGTGTCTTGTTTATAGGAGAAAAAAAATTAAAGAATGAATCAATTTTTTCTATAAATTAAAATCAAGTCATGGGCATCAGTTATTAAAAAAGTTTGACCAAAAAAATCTATGAAACTTAAGTAAACTTTCCAACTTATAAAAAGAATTGATTTATTTTATATTTCTTAAATTTATCTCATAAAAAGTTTACTCGATTAATGAGATGTGTGGCCTCGCTTGGACTTCTGTTTTTGCTACTATTGACTAGGCTGAGGCCCAAAGGAAGAATATTGCTTCTTGGCATTTGAATCTTACATCTTTAAATGAAAATGTCCCGTCCTTTTTCTTCTATCTTCTTCCTAGTGGGCCAACCCTCCACCCTGCCCGCCCTCCAACATCCTATAGTAACGTTGATCCCACCGTCACCCAAGCACCCCCTCTTCCCTGGCAATTCTTGCATTGTCGTCCTCTTTTACCAGCAATGTTTGATCCTTCACCATGAGAGAGGTTGCTGAGTTCAAATTCATCCACAATGAGCAAGGTCCGATTTGGTTCTTGCAAGGGGACAGAAGGTTCAAGATGTAAGCGTGAGTGTCGCAACAATGTGATTTTGACTTGCGCAAGTGTGACAACGGAGGGGACGGTGTCACGGTGACGTAGGACGCATCATAGTGAGTGGTTGCGAGTTGCTGAAGGTGAAAGGGAACAGGGAAGTAGTTATTTTGAATAACCGAATTGTGATTGCAAAGCTGAGGTTGGGGGATCTTGCCGCCTATTATGGAATAGTTATTTTCAAATTCGATAACCATTTCAGAAATCTACTCTGAAATAAATATTATGGAATAAGAAATATTATATCCAAAATAGTTATTATGGAAAAGTATCATATTATGAAATAACCTTTCTAAAATAAGAATGCCGAATAAAGAAATATTTTTGTTCGTTGAAATCTTTTAGAAGGTGCACGATGCTAAATGAGAGATACAAGATATAAATGTCTTGTTTATTATGTATGCTTAGTTTGAGTAGTTATTAGGAGAAATTCTTAGGTGCACCAGGAATAAGACATTTTTCTTGCTCTGATCCATTCATTGATCGTCAAGTCAGCAATCTATCTAGAAAAAATAAAAATTGTCATTAATTTACCTAGAAAAATTAAAACTTGTCATTAATCTACCTAGAAAAATTAAAACTTGTTATTAATTTAGGAAACAACAATGACCCACAATGCTGACTTAGCGATCAATGAATGGATCAAAGCAAAAAAAATGTCTTGATCCCGATGCACCTAAGAATTTCTCAGTTACTAGTTACCAAAAGTTATATATATAATCTGGTGCAATGTTATTGGCCCAAAATTTGACCACTCAACATGGGCATTAAACTTTTTGTCATAGTATCTGCTTAAACATTCCCATTCTTCACGTGACGTGTGGATTTACAGGGACAACCTTGTCAACTGTGTTGTGTGGCGTCCCTGGTTCTGGTTGTTTATTCAAGTGCACCATGTAAAAAATATAGTTTAAAAAAGTCAGAAATTGTTTTTTTTTTTACAGAATTTGTCTACTTTTTATTTACTTCATAATAAAAAAATATACTACCTTAACACTTTCCAAAAAATCATCCAGCCCCTTTCAACACCACCGTCTTCTGTTTTTGTTTTTTTTTTCCATATCTCAAGGTCCAGTGCTTTTTTTTTTTGTGTGTGTGTGTGTGTGTGGTTTGTGCAATTCGAATGAAGGGAGAGCGCCCCCTATGGTCTAGGTCTTGCGCGGTGGTGGCGTGCGGCGGCGCCGTGACTGTTTGCAGCGGCATCGACTTAGATCTGGAAGACTCAAATCTCGCGCGCCATTTTTGCCTCTGATTTGGATGAGTGGTGGGGAGGTTCGCCGGTGGGTTTGGGGTACCGTGGCTGATTTCTTGTTTGCTTCACCTTGCACTTTTTTCATATAAGGATTATCAACATTTAGATATATATCAACCACTCCATAAACATTGCCAAATGGTTTATTTTCGTGAAAAGCATTTTGAGATGTCAATGAAGCTCACTGGTACAGTTTCACCACATTCTCATTACTTTTCATGCGACATTCATTGGGTGATCCAACCAAACTACGTTGTTCTCTTACATTAGATTGTTCATTGTGTATCTCAAAACGGCTTCTTCAGAATGTGCTATTAACATAACCAACAGAAAGATGTTTGGTAGCATGAAAGGCATATTTTTTAGGTAATTCACCAACAAAAGAACTCTTCCATTCACTTGAACACTGCCTTGTTAACTTTAATTACACTACACTGTTGACGTAGGTAGACCAGAGATCGGAGCTGACGAGGGCGGGGATGATGCCAAATGTCAATGCCCTAGTTGGGGTTAGGGATGGCAAAGTGGACCAGCCCACCCAAAAATGGGTCGGACTGGTCCAACCCATAAAAAATGGATCGGGTCGAGCTAGTCTATTTTTGTAAAGTAGACTGAAAATACTAATTCATCTTACTTTAAAGTGAGTTAATGGGCCAGCGATCAGTCCACTTAAAAAATAAAAAATAAAAAATAAATAATTTTTTTAAAAGGTAAAAAAATTATAAAAAAATTCAGATGTAATTATTTATACTAAAAATTAATAATGTACTAACTTAATTCTATGACAATGATTTTTAATATAAAATACATGTCTAATAGAAACAAAAACAAGTAGGGAATACATCTAATGATTTTCAATTAGCTTCTAAATTTTAACAGATTCTTAGAGATTTGCTTCACAATGATACAAGCAATCAAAACATATTTGTACATGTAGTATAGCTCATTATTAGGTTCCAAATAGAAATGCATTAGGGTTAGAGATTCAAAATCACTCACTTCTTCTCAATCACTCTTACTTTAAACCACTATTTAATTATTTATTAAATATTTTATTATTTTTTATTGGTGGGCTGTTGACTCGATGGGCTGGCCCGACCTTGGCCCACATTTTTGTAGATCGGGCTGGCTCGGTCATTTTAATGAATGTGAATTCAAAATCTCAACCCGACCAACATTTTTTCATGGACCAAACGGGCTGGCCCGCCGGGCTAGACCCGTTTTGCCATCTGTAGTTGGGGTGATTTTCCAGAATCAGGGGAGTGTATGTTTTGAAAGAGGATAGTTTTGGAAACCAAGTTGAAAAGGAGAGTGGATAAACAAAGAAGGGAAGTGAATATAGCAAATTCTAAAGAAAACTGACAAAGGGAGCACTAAATGAACCCAGGGTTCACCCAGCATTCAGGAAAAAAAATGCATCCACCCAATTCAAGTATTCAACACTGGTTCAAGCGGCAATAACCCTATATTTTAATACTACTAACGCTTTAAAATGTATTTCTAGATAGTCAATTTATTGCATTATATTTATTTCTTTAAAAGATAAAAAATATTAAACATATTTAATATTATCATTTAATGCCTACATTAAATAAAATGAAAATATTAACAAAGTTGTAGTATTTCAAGTATTTTAGTAGGGAATGAAATAACTAAGATTTTTTTTATCATGAGTACGAAATATTAATAATTTTTTATAAGTAATCTCCATCAAATAGTTAATTTTAAATTTGATTTGATTTTGACAACTAATTAAATAAATTCCTTCTATATTATTTTTCAAA
>PYAF01004908.1:394045-434037 GCA_007407185.1 Glycine tomentella
TTAGTTATATAAAAAAAATTATCATGCATACATAATTAATTAGAATAAGTACATTGAATGATAGTGTTTTCTTCAATGATGGAATTTTTATAATTTTTTAGTTTTTTAATATTCTATCTGTGTTCAATTTATCACTTTCATCTATTTTTCCAATTTTAATTTTTAAAAATCAATATTGAAAAATAATCTTGTATTACAATATGAAATATTTATCTAACTACAAAAAATAATAATTTTCTTTACCATCCAACTTCTCTTTTCGTAAATTTTACCATTCATTTTTTTATTATTTACACATTTTACAATAATTGACAAGTTACCAAAAATTGTTAAAGAAAAAATAATGAAATCATGAAAAAAATGTGCGATAAAATTCACTAAATAAGGAAAGTTGAATGGTAAATTTCACGGGAAAAAATTCTATTGTAAAATTCATGAAATCATGAAAGTGGATGTATAAAATTTATAAAAAATGTAAAAAAATTATTTTCAAATTTAAATTTATGGTCAATAAGTTATCAAGACATAATTTTAGGTAGTTGTGTCAAAGTTTATCCTCATGTACAAAATTTGTAATTAAACTAAAATAAAACTGATAAAAATCGAGCGTATATTTTCCTCTTTTAATTAAACGTTTGTATCACCCAAAGGAACTAAGATGAAACTGTTATCCTACTCCTACCACTCATTCCTAAGAAATGTTAGGATTCAGCCGCATTCAGATTTCAGAGAAAAGAAATGGTCCACACCCTTTGCCTGTAATCTTTCTCCATGCAAACCCAATTTTAATTTCAGAGAAAAGAAATGGTCCATATTCGTGTTGAACTGTTCATAGGCACGTGCAAGAGTTCATGGGATAAGGCAGTTCCTAAATAATAGATGTTCTTGGAGTACTATTTTTGCAACAAATCTCTCTTCCAAAGTAAAAGAAAGTTTAGGCACTTATAAATTAGGAAGAATATAAAACTTATATAATTAAATTTATCTGAAAGACTATATAATTAACCATTAAAAAATCAGAGGAAAATAAACCATCTCAAAAGAACTGAAAAGGGGAAGAATGTAAAAAAACAAACAAAGAAGCTTGTGCCATGTGCACTGTAATGAGCAATGGCTACGTATGGTAAATTCATTCATTCAGCGACTCAGAACTCAAAAAGAAATAAGAACCCGTTAAATTTGGCCCAACATGCGGTCAATTCGTTCTTTACAATTGTTTCCACTGTCATTAAATGGGCACAAATCCTTCTAGAAAATTAAGAAAAAGAAAAAGCATATTTTTTCAATTACGATTCCTAGCAAAACTATAACAAGGAAACTACATTTGGAAGATGTAACGTTCATTCTTTCGTCGTCATCACTCCACTAACAAAAGCAAATTAAAAGGTAAAAAAGCTAAGAATTTACAAGACGATTTTATAATTTGGGGTCAATAAGGTATTTTGATCAGAACTCAGAAGCCAAAGCAGCGAAGATGGAGGGACTTTTCCCTATTAATGATCCCTCGAACGTTCCTAAAGTGCTCGACATGGCAAGGGATGGTTATGGTTCCTTTTTGATCGAAACCGTACTCTTCCTCTGCCTCCTTGAGAAGCTGCATGAAGAGTGGGTGTTTGAAATACATCAGCGGCACCACGAACCTTTCTTGCTCTTCTCCTTGCCCCACTTTTATTGCCAAACACCCCTTCGGCACTCCTCGCTTGTGAAAACCCTTCTCCGCCCCACTAGTACCCATCACTGCAAATTAAACAAAGAGAACAAAAAAAAAACAACCTAGTTAATTTGTGTGTGCTCGTTTGTCGATATAGGGGAACCTCAATCAAAAGATATTCGAAGCAATATCTCATAGACTTTGGAGCGTTAGTCATGGCTAATGGCTTAGACCCACAACAATTCGGCGGAGTAACGCATTCCGAACACAAACACTTGACGGAGGGATATATAATACGACAGAGTGTGTCACTGGCTTTTCCACTCAGTTAGACTCCACACCGTTCGATCTTCGTGACTGTCCTCATCAACGGATCTTTCGTGGACCCAACAGAGAATACAAAAAGTGGGTTAGAATCGGATGCAACGCTGACCTTTCCTGTGTCACTTTACGCCCGTACGATCAAGGACACTTGTGCTCTCATCTAGCCCTCCTAGGTATTCTTAAACTGAAAAAAATAAAAATAAAAAAGCAACTTTGCCTAGAAGGCTAGAGCTAGAATCTTATAATTAATTAATGGCTAACATTTTACAATTGAATAAAACAGTTTTACTTTATTTGAATGAATAAATAAATAATTTAATACCTATATACTTACGGTCTAAAATGTCATTATGCATAAATTTTCTTTCTCATAATAAATACATACGATTTTTAAATTGTATTATTATTTAAGGCTTTTGAAAATGATACTAATAATTATTTAAAATGTCAATTTGCTATTATATTTATATATTATATTACTGTAGGAGTATATTTATAGTTATGTAATTGTCAGAATACTTAATTTAATTTTGATAATTTTCAGTCTAAAGAAATTTTCCATTATTAGTTAATAATGTGTTATTTACATTGCTAATACAAAAATATGTCCAAGTAATTAAAAGAGGAAAAGATAGATAATTGTTAAATAATTTACACATAATTTTACATATATTTAGCAATTATCAGTCATCATCTTTGTCTATTAGGATTTGACGATCACCATATAAGTATGCTCGGGAAACAATAAACAACATCAAACATCCCAGAACAACACCCAGCAACCCAAATGGAAGCCTTTAACCCATAAATCGCACCACATAGATACAAAAAGGAAACGAAAACACAAATCTAATTGTAAGACAAATTGTGATTTATGTCAAACTGTAAAACCTTCAATACAAATGCAAACGAAATCCACGACCCACAATCAATAACTTATGAAGGCATGAAGAAATCGAACAAGGGTATGAAGAAATCGATTTGGCCAACAAAAATCAATGAAGGCAAGAAGAACCCCTAAAATCTATGATTGAAACTGTTGGTGGGGAGAAGATAGGAGTATTCTTGTCATAAAAATTCTCTTAAATGACCATGTGACTAACACGTGATTATTCTAGGTAAACGAAATTATTATCATTACTGAAATAAGGGGCACTATTGCAATTGAAATTCCAAAATAATGAGTATATGTGTAAGGGTTAAATACGAAAGAGATGAGTGTGTGATATGTCCAAACTTGTTGGGATGTTTGTCTAATTTGCTCAAAAAACAGAGTATTCAAAATATTATACATTCAATTGAATTTTCTTTTAATGTAAAATCATTTGAAAATTTTATTAAAAAAATTCCACAATTTTTTATAGAATTTATTGCCTAAACACTCAAGTCAGATTAAGTCATTGGTTTTATATCCATTTGCATTTTATTTTTAAAAAATACATGTAAAAAACAAAACAAAAAAATAAAGCATGAAATATCAAATTTAGATTCACATATATGTTTATATTAGTATAAAAGATAAAAACAAAGGTATAGCTAACGGGGGGATTTATCATTGGAAGGGGGTAATATTTTTTTTTTTGTTATTACTATTTGGGGTAGATTTTATTTTTTTTAATATAAGGAAATAAGTAGTAACATGTATTACGATTTATATATTTTTTAATTTTTTTAAATTGAAGTCGTAAAAAAATTTATGACTTTAATATAATTTTTTTGTGAACGTGCAACTTTAAAATCTTAAAAAAATTTACACTTTTATAATTTTTTTTTCGTTTCTTTTTAATCATTACCACTTTAAAGTTGTAATTGTTTTCATTACTTTTATAGTTTTTTTTATGTTTATATTTTCATTTTTTTACTTTGGTGTGGAAGATGAACCTGCCATTCTGAACTTTGTTGAGCATGTTGATGGTTCTTTGACATCATCAAAAGATTGGGATATGTTAGAATCCGATGATATCTTAGGCCCAGTGGCGGAGCTATGTTGTGGCCTATGATGACCATAACACTACTTAAAAAATAAAATTTATAGTTATTTAGTGGGAGAATTTTTTTTAATAATTATATATATTTATATAATTAATTAGGATTAAAAAATAAAATTTAACACTATCTAAAAATAAAATTTGACACTATTTAAAGTTTGGTACTACCTAAACAGATTTGCTGGCTCGGCCACTGCTTAGGCCAACCAACCAGCTGTGATTATCAATGGTGGGACAAGATGTCTTGAATCAAAAACAGAACAACCAAATACTTAAAGTGCATGCGTGTGACTATGAATTATCATAAATTCAATCACTTTTCATGCAAAACCAAAAAAATTTCACGCTTTGAAAAAAGAAAAAGAAAAGTAATTATCCCAACTACGAAAAGAAATTAAGACTTAAACGAGTGGCAAGTTTACAAAGACAATCAACTGAGTTATAATGACAAATTTTATTGGAAAAAACAACGAAATTTTACAGAATCAATCTGGTATGGTAATAATGTATGAAACTTTATGTTCGGTTCCTAATGATCACTTGTGAAATAAAAATATCGCAGCCACCCAGCTGCTAGGGCTGGACGTGCCTCACCCTATATTATTGAATGGACGTAGACTGTAAAAATAATAGTTAAATGTTTTTTAACTAGTTAAAAAATTATTATTAAATACTGTAATTTATATATGTTTTATAGTTCATTGTTTTCTATTTTTAGTTCTTTATTTTTTAAGTGATCAACTAATGGTACTTAAGTCATTCGGTCAGGGTGTGTGAGGAATTTGAACTTCGGACGGATTGAAATTGAAATTACTTGTTTTAAGTCTGTTCCACTAATTAAATTAAGTCATCTCAATTAAAAAAAGTCACGTCAGATTTTCTCTTTTTAAAACATGTTATTGTTGTTACTTAATTATCTTCAATCTCTCTCCCTTGGTGTTCCTAATCCAATGCTGCAATGCTTCCTCTCCTTGTTTTTAATTAATATCATGCGTAACTGCAGTACGCCCCTTTAAGCAAATGGAAAAATGTTACCTCTTTCTCACCGTCCGCGCGTTGCACCGCCAGAGATATGGAAATCGGATCTGCAGTATTTGATAGCTGCGAAATTGGATATTGAAGTGTAACATTGTGAAATTGGGTTGTGGGTCAACGCAGCACACCCAGAATGGATGACAAAGAAATTGAGGGTAGTTTGGTAACGACATTAAAATGTTTTTAAAGAATAGAATGTGAAGTGAATTTTTTAAATTTAATTGATGGGACAAAAAATGAGAGACGATTTTCAGACATGATTTCAATCCGGAGTTATTGGTCAAGTTGTTAGGGTTTTACTTCCTGCAGCCCTTTCTTGTTTCCTGCACTACTATTGCGAGGAGGAAGTAAAAGCCTTATTGATACTGCACTAAGAATTATAGTAGTGTTCGGCCCAACTATTTTAGGCCTCATTTTTCTTTAAAGCTTTATTTAGATATAAAAACAAAAAAAAATAGAGAAATATAATCATAAAAAATGTATTCTTGGATAAAAATAAAATAAAATAAATAAAAAATAAAAAGGAAAAGAAGAATTTCCTTTTTTTTAGTTTAAGATTAATTTAAGTATAATTAGTATTTTAGTCTCTACAATACATGAGATAAATATTTACTTTATATAATTAAAATTTAAAATAAATAAACATTTCTTAATTTATAAAGTATATTATTATTAAAATTCATAAATAATTAAATATTCCTTGACTAAAAATAACATAATCGGACTCAAGAGTAAAAAAAAATAATTAGGGAGATTTCTAATGAAAAAAGGTATATAAAAAAATACTAGCAAATAAAAATATGTTAAGTATTTGGATATTTTCTAACAAAAATTAAACTATTTTTCGGTCTATACTTTTATTTTATCATGATATATGGGTAAATTATCTATTAATTTTATCTTCTTTAAGAAGAAACCTGAATAGTTATTTTTAGTAAATGGTATTTTTACTCAACTACATTTTTTCATTTATAATTCTTAAGCTCAAGATGTTATTTTAAGGATGGCCTTCTGATTGAGTTGGACTCTATGGAGGCTGTTAATCTAGTGTCTAAGGATTGGACTGGAACCAATCCCTCGGCTACCTAGTTTGGTTCAGGATATCAAAAGGCTTTCTCAGCTCCCTGATGGACCAATCCCTCGGATGTTGCAAGCCTAGTGCTTCAGTCGTTTCTTGTATCTGTTTCTTTGGGCTTTGCCCCTTTGTTAATAATAAAAAATATCTTGTTTTAATTTCACTCCAATCAACTTAATATTTTATATATGCCGAATATAATTATAATTTATAAAAATAAAGGTATTTTGAATTTATTAATCATAAAATTATGTATTTTGTAAAAAATTGCAATATTTTTTCTATAAAATATTATGTTATTTTCCCCCCCAAGACCCACTAAAAAAAATTTATAGATCCATCATCACCGATAGCAATAGCAGCAGAAGAAGTAGTAGCAGCAATACATTATGTAAAGCCAATGTGTGCGGCAGTGATTAGTGAATGAATAGGGGATGAATAAGAAGTCATTTTTATTATTTTTTATATTGATTTACTCTTTTACTTATTAATTTAAATAAGTAAAGGAAAAATTTATTTATTTCATCCAAAAAATATAACTATGTTACTATTTTTTTTTTCCTTTTTCTCCTTTTGTTTTTGTCTTTCTAGTTCTATCTAGAGTCAAACAAAGTGTTAGGGACAATTCTTTTTAATTAAAACGGAAGGGGACATATTTAGCTGGTTGCCTTATAAAAAGAAACCACATCAACAAATCACACTACATGGAATTCAAATAAGATTTAAGATTCTAAAGAGGACTTGACTTGGCTTCCTTCCTTCACATTTCAACTTCAATGGTCTTGTCCTGTCTGCATGTTCCATTCCTTCTTCTCGTTCTATACTTTTTTTTTATTCTCTAACTTTATTTTAAAATTTGAGATATTGAACTTCCCATTGACTTTTCTTCCCTTTTAATTTGAATTTTTATTTTGTTGAAGTTTTTCAAAGATCCGTATCATGACCATTCAAATTATAACTAAGCATCAAAGCAACGACAAATACTCAATGCTATGTAATTTATACAAATTAATAAATCTGTCTATTCACACATAGATACCGAGCAGTTCACATAAATTTGCAGGAAAGTTCACACACACAAAAAAATCTCACTCTATCTACAGATTTTAACCAATTAAGTAAATAAATAAATAACTTTATTCATATATAGATATAGATAATGTTTTAGAGTTTAATTTGTATATGTGGATAGTATACTTTTTTTGCATTGTTATGCAGTAGAGAATATGATTGATATGATTTTTAAAGTAATTATGATAAAATATTTTTAAAAATATATCATTTATAATATATTAGTGTAGTTAAATGTCAATATAAAAAAACAGAAAAAAATATACACTAACAATAAATTGTAAAACAATTATCTAAAAAAATGAAAAACAATTTATATTATCATCAAATTATAATCAGTGTATAATAATTTTGTTAATTTTTATTATAATTGTTTTAAAAGTTATATACAGATGATATTTTGTAATTAGATATGATGAAAATGTAAAATTGTTTTGGATTATTAGATTCATGTAAAAATCTTTGACAATGTCAATACTTACGTTGTTTATTTTTATTTTTGTATCTCATCTATCACCAAAAAAAATTAGTTAAAAAGTACGGGAGTATATAACTAAGCAGTAAGTAGCTTCAAAGAAAACTAGCTCAATATTATTCTTCGTTGAGTGGTTACACATGAAACCACGGTGCGTGCGATTCCTGTGTAACCAAGAAACAACTTGCTAATAATCAACATAAGTTGTTCCTTTCATCCGTAGAAAATATATCGATCCATATCCCCTGTTATTCTGCTTTACAATAGGCTAATTAACTCTAGCTGATATGGTTCTACAAATCTTGTATTATAAAAAGCTATACTAAAAAGACATTTGCGCTCAGGTGTATAAATGATATATAAAGAAACATCTATAAATATAATAGGATCATGAGTGAATTGATGGTGAATATTAAGCAAGCAAGTTGCATGAGGTGTAATTTAATGATAAAAGAAATATACGCTTAACGTTTTGCATCTCGAATCAAATCTTTGGAAAGGAAACAAGAATATTATGAGCTATAGATAATGCTTCTGTTTTTTATGCAGTTGATTGCACTTTGGTTATATGCGCCATGCTTAAATAAATCAGATACAAATACCCTGGAGTAAGCACCCCTTTTTTTTTTTGTTTGTTTTTTAGTGGGGGAAGCGGCTTTCACTTACCTTCTTATTCTGTATCTCAATATTTTAATGTCCACATTCAATTTATTCCAGTGATTGAGTGAAGTTAGCTGTGGCCCAATTTCATGTTCATAAAAGTAACTTACAGTAGTACATTTACCTGAATTAAATTTACTGAAAGGATATATCTACTAGGCTGACAAGAACTTTAAAATGACATTTAATGTCCCTAACTTTATGTATTTCATTTTTTTAAAGAATGAATATTTCGTAGTGATATAAGTAATTGTTAGATGCATTTTTCTATAGAAAAAAAAACCAAGAGAAAAAGAAAATAAATTCTTTCGAATTAAAATAAGTTTTTCATTAATTAATTTATTGAAGATTTTTTAAACAACTTTTCTAAAAGGAATGATTAATCAACAAAAAAACTCATTTTAACTTGAAAAACTTACTTTTTTTTTCTTTTTATTTTCTTTTACTAAAGTAGTTTTAGAAAAACTTAAATACAGAACAACGGATCCCAATTACATATTCTTCACTAAAAGATCCATTTCTGATGAAAGTATGTATGGAGAAAAAGAAAAGGAAAAGATATGACTCAAAGGATTTTTTTTACACCATTTCACCATTAATTTCTTACATATTTTATTTTAGGGGAAGAAAATACATTAAAATATATATTTCTCCCATTTTATCATTCAATAAAACTTTAAATATATTTCTGTCCTTCAAATTTGGATCAAAATTGTTTTTGGTATTTTAAATTTAAAAGATATTTTTTTCTAATTTGAAAATAGCTCACTTTTGGTCTTCAGTATAGGACTAAAATAATTACAAAATAAGGACTAAAACTAGTGATTTTTTTTTTCAAATTACCTGAATTAAAATGACTAAAACTTAACTTGATCAAAATTTCAGAGACTAAAAAACATTTGAATCTTTAATGATTAATATAAAAAATAAAATGTTGTAATGAAAATAATGAGGGCAATTATGCTATGTAGCCGTCTATCACAATTCACAGAACACAAAAATCGGTCAGCACATAAGTATGTATATATGTGGCATCGAATCCAATTAACCAACACGTAAAATAACAGTTGTTTAGAGCCCAGTGGGTTAGATCCATTGCATGGCAAGCTCAATAAATCATGAATTTGTGTTGATTGAACATTAACTTTTTTCAAAGATTGAGGATATATATAACGAAGATGAATGAGTGTTATGTTTTTCTGTTTTAAAATGTACTTTTTACAAATGAGTATCAGTTAAAATGTAGTTAAATTAATCTCTCAATTTATATATAAACGTCTAAGCCTATTATTTACTTTTTTATTATACTCACTTTCATTTAAATACTCTCTTTAATTTGATGAAATGATAAACTTCATTCTCCTGACATAGATGATGTGTGTATTTTCTTTTATATGCTATTAAATTTCAATATCAATTAAATATTTTAATAATATGTACTAAATATCAAAAAAAAATATTGTATATATATATATATATTATCTTTGAGATTTAAATATGTTCATGTATTTGATATATCATCTTACACTTTTAATATCAAATGAACAATTTAATTTAATTTTTTATCTCTTTCACTCTATCATTTTCAATGTCTTTAGTTTTAATTTGAATTTGAATAATTTTTTTAAACTTATCAGTAATTAAAAATCATTGTTTCACAACATAAATTATTTATCATAAATCTAAAACATAATATACGGTTAAAAAATTGCAAAATCAAATAACAGAAGAAGAGAATTGAAATTGTATTTTTAGAAATTTTAAACTTTATTTTGATAAAAACATGTTTATTGTCAAATATAAATTATACTGAAAACAAGTAAACAAGTAAGACATATTTTGAGAAACGCTTTGTCAGATAATGGAAAAACAATTTTCTTAACATCTATAAGAACTAAAAATAAATTCAAACTATTTGTCAATCAACACAAAGAAAACCAATAAAAAATAACAAAAAAATTATAGTACTTCATCTCTATCTTGAAATTACGTTAAGTTCTTGATAAGTATTTTTTACTTGTCACTTTTAATTTTTACAAAGACAAACTTTACCTTAAGCTTGTCTTAACTCATTATTTTTTATCCTATCAAATTATACACTTATTTCTTGATGGTCCAAAAAAAGTTTGTACACTTATTTCTTCAAATCTCAAATATAAGAAAATAAAAAAAAATCACACTAACTAAAAAATTATTTAACCTCATTTAATTACATCAATTGCAACTAATTTTTTTTCTCAACTTACCATTCATTAAAAAATATTTTAAAGACAATAACTTTAAATAAAATAAATTAAAATCTTCTTATATTTAAGATTAAGAAAAATATTTTTTTTTTATATTTGAGATTCGAAAGAATATATAAACACGAATGAAGTAGAAAGTTCCTTGTATGATTTATATTTCTTCTTCACTCTTTCCTTGTAACTAAGCATTGGTTATATTGCATTTTATTAATGAACACGAACATCGCCAAGCACTAAGCATAGCTACTTGACATATACCATAATTTAGCATATGTCATGAGCTTGATTTGATTCTCAAGAACAAGATAGCTCTCACTTTCTTTAAAAATATTCAGGTGCTTAGAAGAATATAATACTTTTAATGGATTATAATTTATTTAAATTTTATTATATAATATATTAAATACATTCCTTTGGCATATATTTTCATGTCATATATGATATGTTCTATTTTTATTAACAAATTAATATATTGCTTCAAAATTATATATATATTAGTTTATTCTCTTTACTGGGTCAAAAAGGATTTACAATGCATTCAATAATGTTTAATTTTTTTATAGCACTATTACATAAGAAACTCAAAGATGATGTTTTGAAAGGAACATATCTTGAAAGAAATTTAAGATAATACTTCTTTTAAGAAGTATGCTATTAGAATATTTTTAATGGGGTGTTGAGTTGAAAAATTCCTATTATTTTTGTTTAAGAATTTTTTATGTTAAAGGTTCAATAAATATTATTTTTTAATGTCACTTTCTCTAACTAATTTTAAATGTGGAACCCACAAAAGTAATCTTCGATTGGTGTATTATGAATGGTATTAATTTAGTTTAAATCACAAAATATCTTTTTATGAGTGGCAATTTATTTTGGTTGAAAATATTTGCAGCATAGTAAAAATAGAGGAATTACTGTGTCGATACCATGTTTTTAACCAAATGTTTTTAACAAAATTATTAAGCCATTAATAAATGGTTTTTTAATATCAACAACAATTGTATATGACAGAGAAAAGGGTTAATTTTTCATGAGGAAAAAATATTTTTTTCCTCAATCCATAATGAAATAATGTAATAAATTAAGATTTGAATTTTCATTGAGAAGAACTATGAACATTTGATTTCTTTGTATTTTAAATAAAATTATATTTGAAGAAAAAAAGACATGGAAAATAAAAAATTGTTTTTATTATAATTTTTGTATTAATTAAATTTTTTATTGTATTTTTATATTTTAGTTTAAATTATAGTATATAATTTGATTTCTCTATTTTAACACAAATAATTTGATTTCCCTCATGTGTGAATTGTGATGGTTAGAGTAGGGTAGTGTTCTATGCATGTGATTTGAAAAGGGCAAAAGAAGAAACAAAGAAAAAGAGGGGATTGAGTTGAGAAGATAAAAAAAATGTGAAGAGAGGAGGTGTCACGATCATCAACACGTGACCAAAGATAATCGTGGACTAGTATTAATGCCGTATTGAGAACATGCTTATACTATGAACAGATGTTGTACTACTACACTACTTCTCACTATTCACTCCTAAATACGTCATCAGATTATGTTGTGCCACACGTGTGTGTCAGACAATCCAATCATTTCCCACAACTCACTAGTCCCACTAGCAGACTAGCCCCGAGAGGAAATAGTGAGAGCGCGTGAGAAATAAAGGAGCTCACTAAAATTGTACTAGATGTTGCCGGTGTCATTTAGTATGATTTTTAGTTATAAATTCATCCAAATCAAGTGTAAAATTCATACGTACTTCAGTTTGAATAATCATTTTTTTTATTTCGATTATTTTTGAGATTTTTAATATTTTAAATTTTATCTTTATATGATTTTAAAAATATTTTTAATTTTGTGTACCTTTTTAACCTTTTGAATTTCCGGGAATATTCATTTAATTTTTAATCATTTTGTACTTGTGCATTTTAGACTGTGAGTTTACGTATCTCTTGATCGAACTCTATCGAATAACCCATTCAGTCTTAATCTTTTCTTTCTTACGCACTTGAGATTGCATAATTGTGTACCCTTCGAGCCTTTCGATAAGTATATAGTCTCTGCATCATAATGTTTGAGACTGAAAATTGTGTATCATTTGGTTCTTAATTATTGGGTCAACCTGCCCAGATTTCATTGACTTGAATGCCGAACGATCCCACCCAAATATCAAGTGACTATATAATTCATTATAGACCTAGAAGGTAAAATAAAGTATATTTTACATTTGAATACTCTTTGAGTTAGATATCATTTCTTTGATGCACGAGTAAGCGAAAAATATATCTATTTTTTTTTACTCTAATAGCGCTTATTATTCAAAACCTAATCTGGAGATTATAGCCAAAATCTCATAATTTTTTCCTTCTATTTAACATTAACAACATCTAATATTTAGAACCTGGTTTTTGAATTAAAGCCAAAATCTCTTATAAAAAAATATGTAAGACTAACAGTACCTATATTCAGAACTTGTTTTTCTTTTTTCTTTTGTTATATTCAGAACTTGGTTTAGGCACCATATTCAAAATCTCATAAAAAATGTGTATATTTAACACCAACACTGATTAAAGCATCTTCAACGAGAATTTTAAGTAACTTTTTAAGTTTTTTTGTGATTTTAACCGTGTCGTCATAAGAAATTTATATACAATTTTATTTCAATAATAAAATTTGTGATTTTTATTATACTTTTTGTGTTTTAAAAAATGTCTATAAGAAATCTATACATAATTTTGTTTTAATAATAAGAAATTCTAGAAAATTTTAAAAAAATTGCATTTATATTTTTATTTTCATTGAATTATAATTTAATTATAATGTTATTATATGTCTGTTATTTTTTATTACTAAAAAATATTTTTTAACCTAAAAAAATATTATTGGTTTTTCCAAGATAATTCAAAAAGGAGTTATGAGAAAATTAGGGTGTATAAGAATTAGTTTTGGCTTTACTTTTATTGCGTGATGCAGTGTTCGTTGAGTGCGCGCGTGGGAATGAGAGAGCACACATATACAACACAACTTAACCGTAACGGTTATTCATTGTTTGTGTTTCTTTTTTGGTGAGGTACCACTCTTCACTTGCTCTATATATACCCAAACTAAGCTATGCAATATTCGCCACTCACTGAACCACACTCCAGAACCCTTCCCTAAGCCCTCCCACCATGAGAAGCCACATTGAGGATAACCTCTGGATAATTGCCCTGGCCTCGAAATGCACCCAAGAAAACCTTGCATGGGCCCTTTTGATCATGGGCTCACTCTGGTTAACCATGACTTTCTATTACTGGTCACACCCTGGTGGCCCTGCCTGGGGCAAGTACTACACCACCTCTCCCGGCCCCCTTTCAATCATTCCGGGGCCCATAGGCTTCCCTCTTTTCGGAAGCATGGGCCTCATGACATCCCTGGCCCATCAGCGCATCGCAGCCGCCGCCGTCACATGCAGAGCCAAGCGCCTCATGGCCTTCAGCCTCGGCGACACACGTGTCATCGTCACATGCCATCCCGACGTCGCCAAGGAGATTCTCAATAGCTCCGTCTTCGTCGATCGCCCCGTCAAAGAATCCGCATACAGCCTCATGTTCAACCGCGCCATCGGCTTCGCCTCTTACGGAGTTTACTGGCGTACCCTCAGGAGAATCGCCGCTAACCACTTCTTCTGCCCCAGGCAGATAAAAGCCTCCGAGCTCCAACGCTCTCAAATCGCCACAGAAATGATTCACATGCTAAAAAACAACCGCCATCAGACCTTACGTGTTCGCCAACTGCTGAAAAAGGCGTCCCTCACTAACATGATGTGCTCCGTGTTTGGACAAGAGTATAAGCTGCACGACCCAAACAGCGGAATGGAAGACCTTGGAAGATTGGTGGACCATGGTTATGACTTGTTGGGCCTGTTTAATTGGGCCGACCACCTTCCTTTCCTTGCACATTTCGACGCCCAAAATATCCGTTTCAGGTGCTCCAACCTCGTCCCCATGGTAAACCGCTTCGTCAGCAGAGTCATCGCTGAACACCGAGCTAGTAAAACCGAAACCAATCGTGATTTCGTTGACGTCTTGCTCTCTCTCCCGGGACCTGATCAATTATCAGACTCCGACATGATCGCTGTACTTTGGGTAAGTTCAATCAATTTTATCCTAGTGTAATGCCAATTTTTTCCGATAGCTATTGTAGTGTGACACGCTTAATTTTTTAGAATAATAATTTCATTGGTCCAAGTGTTAATTGATGAGAATAATTGAGAATGCGGAAGTGGTGAGTGGAGGTGGCACTAAAATGTTTTTTCATTTGTTTTTCAGGAAATGATATTTAGAGGAACGGACACGGTAGCGGTTTTGATAGAGTGGATACTCGCCAGGATGGCGCTTCATCCTCATGTGCAGTCTAGAGTTCACGGGGAGCTGGATGCAGTTGTTGGAAAAGCACGCGCCGTCACGGAGGATGACGTGGCAGCGATGACGTACCTACCAGCGGTGGTGAAGGAGGTGCTGAGACTGCACCCGCCGGGCCCCCTTCTGTCTTGGGCCCGCTTGTCCATCAGTGATACGATCATTGATGGGCATCATGTGCCTGCGGGAACCACTGCCATGGTGAACATGTGGGCTATCTGCAGGGACCCACAGGTGTGGGAGGACCCACTCGAATTTATGCCCGAAAGGTTTGTCACTGCGGGTGGAGATGCCGAATTCTCGATACTCGGGTCGGATCTAAGGCTTGCTCCGTTCGGGTCGGGTAGGAGAGTGTGCCCCGGGAAGACGCTGGGGTTGGCGACGGTGAACTTTTGGGTGGCGTCGCTCTTGCACGAGTTTGAATGGGTACCGTCGGATGAGAAGAAGGGTGTTGATCTGACGGAGGTGCTGAAGCTCTCTAGTGAAATGGCTAACCCTCTCACCGTCAAAGTGCGCCCCAGGCGTGGATAAATATAGAAAATGAGAGGAGAAATACAACAGACAAGAAAGTAAAGATTATGTATGCATAATGCATGTTACAGGTTGCTTGAAATGCTAATGTATGGCGGAAGGGACGGATTAGACCCTATTTTTTTAATGGTCAAGTACTAAGTCTTCTCAGCTTGTCTTGTTATTATAAAAAAATACTGTTGCCAGTGTAAATACTAAATACTAATAAACTTAATACGTTTTTAGTTGACTTCGCATGTTCATGTTATACACTCACAAAAAATATTAAAAATCAAAGCAGTCTTTCTCAATTCGTTAAACATGTATGAATATTTTAAATATTTTGATGTCATCTTTTCAATTTCTATCCATTAAAAAAAATACAATCACAAAATAATAATCAGCTTCGTGTTATTAAAAATGATTTAACGAAAAAATCATTAAATACGTGAATAATCACACTATTATAATCATGTTAATTATTTAGAATCCTTACATGTAAGGTGGTTTAAAAATAACTTGATCATAATTCCCCCTCTTTAAAAAAATTAAAAAAATAAATAATGTGCAGCTAACCTCCAAAATCGGGAGAATTGACGCTCATCAACATGGTAAAGGTAAGAATATAGGCCATACCCTTTATTCAGCCAAGACATATATGCAAACACAATTCTGAATAAAATACTTAGATGCTAAATCCTTTCATGTCCCTGTTAGAAAATGGAAAAAGATTGAAATGATGCCAAATGTTATCAGTTACGAATCTGAGCCCTTCACTGACGGAATATGTTAGACTGGTAAAGGGGCAAGGAAAAGAGACGTAAAAATAAAAGTAAATTAATAAAATAATATAGAAAAAAAAATTAATGTAAGCAAAGTAGCAAACACTGTATATGTGCTCAAAGAAGGATATGAATATAAGAAAAATGATTCATGCACACATGTGACCTAGAAAAAGAGAATTGAAAATGTCATTTATGATAGATGATTTTTTTTTTGATGGAATGATAGATGATAGATAAAGAGAAAAATGAAGAGAAAAAATAGTGGATAAACTTATAAATTCAAGAGTAATAGTTTTTTGGACTATGTAAATAGTTACTGCATGATGCTGTTTTTTTTTTTTTCTCTTCTCAATATATCATATTGTGTATTATCTATATTTTTTATTGATCACAATATTAATTTTATTTTTCTTTCTTATTACACTATACTTATTTTTTCTTTTTTTATCATTTAAGAAGAATCATTTAAAAATTACTTAAAATTATATCATTGAAATAAAATATGTATGAAATGCCTTCTATCTCTCTTAACATCTCACACGAGCACACCCATTAGACCCAGTGATGGATTTAAGGGGGAACAAGCATGTGCTTCAGCCCCCCAAAGTGTATATTAATAAAAACAAACTACTTATAATATTAATAAAAAAATTAATAAAATATAAAACCATTGATTTTATACTAAATTTTTTTAATATAGTATTTTTTTAATAATATTTATTATTACTAATTATAATCTAACCCAAAGAGATATATATTAATTGATAGATATAATAATAATGACTTTTTATTTTTATGACCTTTTTTATCAATTGTTATTATTTTGGTTAACTATGTTTTTGTATTATTATAAGTTTCATTTATATATCTATATATCTAATTATTAAAATTAATTATTATTAATATTATATTAAATATACTTCTTATAAAATTTGGTGACTTTTAATTATTATTATATTTAATGATTTTATTCTTCTTTTTTATTGTGAAACTAAGATTATTGTCTCTTTATTGTTATTGTATTTGTAAGATAAAAAAATCTTTCAAAACTTGAAATAAAAAAATAGTATGAATTATAAATACATGTATTTCCTTCTTATATCATTTGAATAAAAATCAATTTTAATTTTATGTGTAAAACCAATAAACAATTTTATAAAAATTATAATTTATTAAATATTTATTTGTTAGAAGTTAAATATTTAAGTAATTAATTAAAGTAGTGTTTGATTGATTTACACTTAGCTATATTTGAGATAAATTTTTCAAAAATTGATACAGATCACACAACTTTACAGTCTACTTTAATTTAAATATTTTACCTTTTTCCATTTCAATTCATTTCACATCTCTTTCATTCTTTCAAATCAAACTCACCCTAAAGTAAAAATAAATAAAAATCCAGCCCCCTTTCATGATTTCTTGGATCCTTCCCTGGTTAGACCTGATAAGATCAAAGTTTGAAACTTGTTTTATTTACAAGAAAATTGTATATAATGATTGATACATGATTGTCGCAACGGCCATATTAGGCCATAAAAGATTATGTGATCCGTAATTTAGAACCCTGCCTGCGCCTATCTAGCTATCACTTATATCATTTTTGCACTTAGTGTTGGTTTGGTTGTGAGAAGAGAAAAAATTGAAATGGAAGAGAACATTCCTACCACCAAGGATATTTTCACCAAATTTTGTATATTCATTGGCTATGACCATTATGTTTACCAAGGTCAACAATTATCCTGTACCAAGACTTTCTTTCCTCCTTTCTTTTTCTCAGTCGTCAAGATTAGAGGGAACTTTTATTTCAAAAATTAATATAAGATTCGATTCTAGATATATATATATATATATATATATATATATATATATTTTGCAATTACAGGGATTTTTTCCAGTTCAACTATCATATTGATGAAGTTAAATTTCTCATTCTTATTTTTCCTTTGGTCATCTACTCATCTTAATAACAAGAGGTTGCTTTTTCTTGTTGTTATAGTTGGACAAATCGTCACATTCTATTCCAAATAAGAATTCTTTAAACTTGGTGACAGCCCCTTCCTTTTAAAAAAAAACTTTGGTTACAATCCTGTGTACTGTGACACAAGAAATTAGTGTAACGATCCATAACGGTCAACACATGTTTTTATCTCAATTAATCTTTACTTGATTATATATTATATTGAGATTGGTTGAGTTCATAATGTTTCTAGACCATACTATAGTTTTTCCTGTGATATGCTATAACCCGTATCCTATAAATATGAATCAGGCTCATAATCAACCCAAAAATTGCTTTTACATTTCTTGCTATTATTACTATTGGAATAAATTCTGACTTTAGCATTGAAGTACATGTATCTAACCCTACACTCAGCCGTTTGCACGGAAGAGTCTAGCACAACCATAAAAGAGTTTACTGTTGTATGTGAATTCCTTAATTACTAGCAGAAAGTGCTACAGATTAAAAATAAAAAGTAAAAAACTACATAGTTCATCAAAACAGGCACGTTTATGCTTAACTGGGCCCGGCCGTTGTTGGCCATCCTTGCTAACAATCTAAACCATTAAATAGTATGTCCTAACTTTTTTTGGAAACAACATTAATATTGCAATGGACAGCGCCAATTCTGTGGAGGACATAGATAAAGATACTGATGTTTTTGTTGTGTCTGGCTTAGTTTTTCCCTCACGTTTTTCTCTTTTTTATTGATAAAAATATTCCCCGTTTACTCACCCCGAGTAGGCTTACCATGAATTGGGTATGTAATTAATGATTTTTTCATGTTTGGTTGACAAGAATCTCAAATTTTGAATTCTCTCGGTTGAATTGGTTTATAAAGAAAGCTCGATCAAAGACTGTAAAACACTTATCACTATCATTTCCTTTATGAATATTGTATGAGCTCTTTATTATACACATATTATTATACTAGAAATCACAAAGTCGCTATTTCGTATGGAGCCATTAGTACAAAAAAGACACGAATTGCTAGTTTAACCGATTAGGGTGGGTGGGCATGATCATATATACATGGATTAGTTGGAACAAAGTTCAGTTATCAATATAATTAGTATATTATAACAACCTAATTTGTACTATTTCGTAAAGTTGCTTTTCCTACTTCTTATCGTTTTCCTCCGAAATAATATACACATATACTGTTGTACAGTCACACAAGCAGACACTCGAGACGAACATAAATTTGCTTATAATTGATGCGCTGTCACATCATCTTTCATTTAAACCTTGATTAGGGTTTTGCAACAACTAGATCAGCAGCCGAAAAAAGAGTGCGATTAGCTGGCGTCATCATTTGTATAACAATTAAGAAATTATGTTCTAAAAATGTATTATGTAAGAAGTAGTCCTTTTCATTCCCAGGTTCCTCTTGTTTCTGCTTCGAATAATTGAAAATATCAAGTTGTGTTTTGTTCTGCCTGCACCAGTCTACCCTGCCCATTGTTTTCGTAACTGGCTTTTGAGCAAGAAATATAATCAAAACCATCTTGCCCATTGTATCTGCCACAAAGGTATGCATAATATTATGTGCAAAACTAATGGCTAAGGTGACATCTATAATATTGTTCAAAAACCAGATACGAAAAACTTAGTGCTTTCATTCTTTTTATTACTCATAATAAAATTTATTTATTCAAGTATATATAACAAATATTTCATAATAATAGAAAATAGATAACAATTTTAAACCATCTTGCCCATTATATCTGCCACAAATGTATGCATAATATTATGTGCAAAACTAACGGATAACAAGACATCCATAATATTGTTCAAGAACCAGATACGAAAAACTTAGTGCTTTCATTCTTTTTATTACTCTGAATAAAATTTATTTATACAAGTGTATATAACAAATATCCCATAATAATAGAAAATAGAATAACAATTTTATCGTCATGTCCAACTTGTCACATGTTTATGTCAATAGATTTCAGAGTTGGTGTTTGAAGGATTCAGAATAGTGCAACTGATTTTACATTAATGACCTTCAAATGGAATATATGTATGGAGAATTAAGATACGAGAAGAAATTTAGAACAATCACATGTTCAATTCAATAGACTTCATGGTTGGTCTGTGAAGAATTAGAAACAGGTTTATGTTGCGTCATTTGTATTGTTTTCGGGAAGAAGATTAAGATACGGGAAGGGACTCATGCTGGGATTGAAGATGCGAAGGTTATGTGAAGCAAAGATGAAGTTCATAATAATAATAATCATAATTTGTAAAAGAATCAAAGAAGGTGAGGTTAAGGAAGAGAAATAAAAGTGAAATATAAGTATTGATAAAAAAAAAAAGATGTAAGTTTGAGAATGTAAAGAAAAAAGACTTTTATGACAACGAAAGATATAAAAAATAATTGCTTATTCTTTTTCTTATTCTTAAGTTTATTTATACAAGTAGATATAATAAATATTAGGAAACATAATAACAATTTTATCTTATATCTAAATAGAATATTAACAATTAGTTTAAATTTAAATCGTTTGTATTCCTATCTAAAATAATAATTATTTAAATTTAAAAACTTTCTTTCAACAAATATCCACAACCAATTGTTTTAATTGATCACATCCTTTGGCTAATATGGTTCACTTCAGAGTTTTTAAAATGAGAAATGCTAACACACACGAAAATTTATGTGGAATCCGTTATATTCTATTTTCAATAATAAATAAAAAATGTATTGCAAGTATTTATTTGTTAAATTTGAGTAAACCGTGACATCAAACTTTACGTGTACCGTGCTTATATTGGGATCATGTTACGAAGATGGTTGAAAGGAACACATGGAGCCCACGACAATGATCTAACAGACAATTAGAGCTTTCCTCGTTGTGAATTTGAAAAAGACTTGTCAACAATTCATTATGGTAAATACATCAATTAAAAAACCTTAAGATCACCCTCGATCTCCATTAGTTAAGGGTTGCCCAATATTTCACTATAGACATAGACACTGACACGACAGGAAATCCAAGCACAAGGAACAAAATGGTGACTTCCCTTGTTTGGATAAGGAGAAGGAAAAGCAGCTTAAACTAACTAGGGTTTCGATATATACACCACTGATTTCAAGTCTATTTCAATCTGATTACTCCTCTCGATCGAAAGATGTGTGGTAGCTGTTCTGTTTTAATTTAATGATAGTAGCTTAGTCAGAAAATAAATAAATGAATAAAGGGTATGTTTGGTTAAGTTTTTCTAGAAGAATTTTTTAAAAAAAAAAAGATAAGAGAAAAAAATGATATGAACTTTTACATAAATAAAAATAAGTTATTCATTAACTAATTTTTAGAAATTCATCGATATAATTTCTCTAAAATATAAGATGAGATATATAAATTAATTAATGAAGAGATTATTTTTACTTATGGAGAAATTCATTTCATTTTTTTCTTTTTTTTTTCTTCTAAAAGTTTTTCTAAAAAAATTTACATTAATATTCTTGTGGGAAAGTTGTCACATTTGAAACATTACAAATATTTCATTTGGGTCAACTATCAAGTCCTGTGGGTGATTATCCTAGTGCAAATAAACAAGTTGAGGCAAGTATATGTATTATGATCACAATATAAATGTCAAGAAGATGAACAAAATTTTGTTTTATAATTTAACAACTAGACTATGTACAGTTATAATACATTAATGTAATGACGTGATTTCCTGATAAAAGTAGGCATAATGAACACAGATATTTTATTAACCAGAAATATATATTATGGTGAAGATGGACCGTACCAAAGCCCCCTTTGCTGATTTTGACATAACCGTCCAATGCCAACTTTACTACTTTCCTTAGTGTCTCTGTTCGGTGAAGTTGATTATTCGTAATCCCACCATCTAATCTGATTAACCCTCCAACCTATTAATGTGGCATATCACAAGAATCTCGCAGATTTGAGACACAATTCATGAAAACAAATCGACCAATTAAGTTCTTAGCAACGCCCTTTCGTGCAATAATTTGGGTCCAATTGATTCAAGAATGTCCACATTCTGCTAGTTGTTTTTCCACACGCAAGAGGAACCTAGCGCAACCCGATCAAGCAGAGAGACTAATTGTCGTTTCCATCTTTAGGGTTATATTTACATTCATGAGCAGAATTATTGATATTTACAAATACTAATAACAACGGAAAATGGGCGTGCGCCATTGAAAATTGCCATATAAATCCATGCAAATGCAGCAAAACAAAAAGTAGGTTTACATTACTCGTCTCCGTAATTATAACATTTAGAAAACATGCAAGAAGTAAATAAAAATGACTTGATTAGAATTATTAGTATTCACTAATCATAGAAATAATGTATGCTCGCTCACAGTAAAAAAAAAAAAAAGAAGGAAATAATGTGTGCTTTTGAACTTCCCATGAAATCACAATTCCAAACATATATAGCATCCAAAAACCAGACTACAATATATACTAGTCTTTGGATATACTTTGGCAATCCGGTGAGGAGTAGTGATAGATTTTGTACTTCTTAGACCTTGAATCTTCTCATATGCATTCCCCATACTTGCATAGGTCAAGATTCATCCTCTAATTAGTTGAGGCATTTTCCAAGCTATAACAACAGTTTTTTTTATGGGGGAGGGTTGTTTTTTAAGCTTTGTGGGCTGCCTCTCAAAACTGTAATAATTTCTGCACCTGTCTTAATATATATATATATATATATATATATATATATATATATATATATATATAATTCGTATCACCGATAAAAAAAACTAGTCTTTGAATATGTATGATGTCACAGCGCCAAACCAAGCCAAATTTATATTTCAAGTAAATCTAAGTGTTTGACTGTTTAGCATTCCAAGAAACAAATAAAAGTATATAACAAGAAATGAATGAGTCTCGTTTCTCGTGGATTGTGTATCCTTCAAACAATAACTATATATGTAAACTCTATCTATGAACACTTCTCACAAACAATAAATACTGAAGATATAAAAAAAAGATGACGTGCAGACAAACACATGGTTGAGATAATGAGATATAACTGTGAGATATTTATTTCTTTCAATGACTTATAATTAACATCATAGCCTGTCGAGGTTAAGTAGTGGGCTGATAGATCATGCTTTTCTATTGCTTTTTAAGAGTGTCTTCCCTTATCTTTTAATCTCCTTTCATGTGGATTGTATCGCCTTCCTTGTTCATGTATGTTTGCAGGAAAAGTCTATTGACTATTTAAAGAATTTCTGCAAACAATGAATGTTAATGATATATAGATACAAAAGTATAAAATCAATCGTATATATGGTTGAGAAAATCAAAGGTTTAAATAAGTTTTTAGTATTCGTAAAACTATTTTTTTTTGTGTTTCTGTTTCTTTTTAGTTTTTATGTAATTAGTCCTTCACATCAGGATTTTATATATGTAATAATGACATTGCTATTCAAAATCGGACAACAGACTTAATATTTCCTAAATAAAGAAGACTAAAATGAAAATCTTTCATAAAACAAATTAACCCTTTATAAAGTTTACAATTTTATAAAGCCTGTGTGATAATGACTAAAATAAAAAATAATATCAACATGGAAAAAAAATACAGGACCCAAAAAACACATTTTACGGGAACTAAAAATTTATTAAGGCAAAATCAAATAAAAAGTCATATATACGTATGAAATGAAAGAATAGTATAATTACTTTTAATGTATAAATAGTGTAAAATTACATTATTATCTAATTTCATATTAACAGTTTTTTTAGTCATTCATATCAACAGTTTAACACTGTATTTAATTAATTTGATTATATTAAGTAACTAATATAATAATGTATCACTAAATCTTTTAGTAAATTTTTTTCCCTCTGTTCCATTACGTGAAAAAAATCTTACGCAAAGATGATGACAAAAAGTAAACACAAGATTCTAAATCCTTTTCCTGTCCCCCCCAAAAAAAAAAGATCATCATCCAATTTCCCGTTTATCCTTTATATATGATAAAAATTAAAATTGTGAGGTTGTATTCAGAGCGTAGACGTTCAATTATTTCAAGTGTATAAAGTGGAGACAATAACGTGACCACAAACTTTTAATTAATTAAATTAAATAGAGAAGAAAGGGGACCAAATTCATTCGTGGGTTGTGAGTTGCAACTACTAATTTATTTGGGCCAGAAGGAATTTGAGTCTGGTTAAAATTGTCCTCTAGCTCCAAAAGAAAGAGGGGTCCAACGATGTTAGCACCTAAATCGGACATATTTTCATGGATAGGCATAAAGCGGGGACCAAATCTGATATTGAGCTTTGTATTCTTGCGTCTATTTCTATTATAGCTGGGGACCAAACCACTCCATTTCCTTCAGAAACTTGAGATAAGAATTATGTAGTCTTACGCCTAATTTAAAAATGTCACTTGACTAATGACAATGGAAACTAAAACCAATGATTTTCACATGGTGTGGTTTTACTAGGACAGTTCGAGAAACAAATCTTTCAGGATCTTCAGGTGATCAAATCCGGAGCTTCTTTGGCTCCATGTAAGGTGAAGTCCTTTGTTTCTATTTCTTCGATTCAGGCTCGCTTCGAACGTGTACAAAGCATTGGTTGGGTTGGATGTGAGAGGCACGTACTACATTGTTTTCATCAAAGCAATTTAATTATATAGCAAATATTATGCATAAGTGGATATGATAGAGAAAATAAAATCTCAAAAGTCCCATAGACCAGACCAACCATTATTTGCATGAGCTTTTAGCTGTTACTTGCTAACATAAAAGGGTCTAAATCCAAAGATACAAATGGAAACAATTAACAAGAATGATATATGTTTTTTTTTCAGTTTTAGATTTTTTTTTAATGACTTTGATTACCCACCATTTACACAGCTTCAACCTTTCTTCCTCTTTTTACCCTTTTTTTTTCCTCCTGATAATGATAATACAAGTATATTCCAGTCTTACAACTTACAAGCACCAAACTGAATGCCGTAGCCATGGCTACATACTTGCATTATCAGACAAAATCTAAAGAGGGAGAGAGATTGAAGCTATGTTAACAGCAGGTCTATATAGACACTTCAAATCCGTAACAGCATTAGTTTTTTGGGGACGATATGCAGCAAAAGTAATGAACGAATGGTTATGGTATTAGTATTTGCCTAATTGGGATTGGGACAATACATTAAAGAAGTTTTCAAAATCTCTTAGCTCAGTAGTATCTTTCAACTTTGTTCAAATAACTTTTTTTTTTATAGCATTTGTTTTTAAATAACTGTTTTTTTTAAATAAAATTATTATAAATAATAAAACTCTCTCAAAATATATAACGCAATTATATATCCTAAACTCAAACTCAATATAACTGAGCTGAATTTTTCTCATCGTAATTCACATGTCAGTGGAATTCAAATCTAAGTTTTATGTTTTTACTATTCGTATATCGTTGTTCCCATCTATATCGTTTTATGTTCCTAAATCTGGAAGAATCATAATTTTTAACATTTAACATCCACATATAAAAAGTGTCATATGTAACTTCACAAAAAAAGTGTCATATCATTGTTCCTATCTATACCCGTAATCCGTGCATCCTAAGTAAAAACTTCATTGATTAAGCATGGTAAGCAACAAATTGATAGGTGCGACTTTGAACCTGGCCCGTTTGAATGTATTTTTAAACTGTTAAACTCAGACAATTACTTCCCGCACCTTTTAAAGCTTACATTTTGAATTAGGTGCACGAAACAATTATGAAGGTGCAAAAAGCAATTACTTTAAACTTAAGGGACTTGAATACTGTGTCTCCAATTATTCAGTGAAAAGACCATCATATTCTTAATGAAATTTCACTTTCCTTCTCCCTTTTCTCAATTCTAAAGCCCTCTGTGATGACATCTCCCTCCCTCGATGGCCACCCCACGGGAAGGCATCTCCCTCTAACTCTTGCATTCTCGTTTCCTCTCGAGAATGTAAACGACTTCTCTAATCAAATTTAATTAATTGAAAAATAGCTTCAAAAATGACAATTTTGCAAGTAAAAAAAATTTTAGAATAACCTTTTCATAAGCAAAAAAAGTTTTCAGAATGATCTTTTCATAAGAAAAAAAAGCTTCAAGAATGATTATTCTAAAAGTATTTTTGCTTACAGAAAGACGATTTTGGGAGACTTTTAAAATTCAGAACAACCTTTTTGGAAGTGTATTTTATATATTCCAGGAAAGGGATTCTGAAAATCAGTATTGAGCTTACGGAAAGTGCATTCTGGAAGGAAAAACTACAATCAGGAGTAGCTTTTTTCAGAAATGTATTTTGCAACTTCTAAAAAGGCCATTTTCGAAAAAGTACTATTTTGGCTCATGGAAGGACCATTCCGAAAGCAAAAATAGAAATCCATAATAGTCTTTTTTGAAGTACAATTTGTACCTTATGAATGGTCATTCTGGATAACACTATTTTGCTTATAGAAAAGGTATTCCGTAACAATTATCCTTCCAAAAAGGTTATTTATACCCTTATAGAATGCCTATTCCAGAAATAGGTCCACAACGTGAATGTGAATGCATTAAAACATCCCTCTAAAGTGGAGAGTTGGAGAAGGAGAGGGACTTCTGCGGTGTCGAGTTGGACTTCCTTTCTACCTTTGACAGCCGAGAGAAGAAGAGTTGAGTTGGCGAAGAAGAGAAGAACTAGAAAGGGGTCTAGACTCGCATTGCGAGAAGAAGAGAAGAACAAAAATGACTATGACTACGAGAGAAAGAAGAGGAAGAAGAGGAAGAAGATAGAAGGGGTAGGTTGGAGTTTTTAAAAAAATGAGAGGTGCAGAATACATTTAAGGAGGTGCAAAATTCAATTACCTAAACTCAACATTCCAAGAATTTTGTCAACATAGCCCAACCAAAAGACATGGCCTACAAAAGGCTATAGTTTCCTACACCTTTTTTTGGTTCCCAGGATCCACTTCCTTTTTTGGCTTCAAGAATAGCCAATCCAAAAGGTAAAAAAAATTCCAGAGCAACAACCCCTACCAAATGTACCAACTTTTCCAATCTCATTATTTTTTAGGCTGACTTCACCCAACCTCACAAAACAACAAGGACATTAGGGATGTTTAAGGGTTGATTGGGTCGGGTTTGACTAAATCCATTATCCAACCCGATCAAAATTTTATGGGTTGGGATTGGACAATTTTTTTTACAAATCCGACCTAAACCAACCTGATCATAAACAGATTGGATTAATCAGATTTGAATATTTTAAAAATACATATTTTGTAACAATTAGAATTTTTAGAAAAAAAATTTATATTTGTCTAAAACTTTGTAAGTATATAGTAACTTCATATATTCAAAGAGACCACATCGTTACTGTGTTTGATTAATAGAATTAATGATTCTAATGCTAATATGATAAATTTATTTTAGATAGAAATAAATTATTATATTAACATGAAAAAACAAAATTAAGACAGAGATAACAAATAATAACTTAAAAAGAAAAAAAAATCATTGATGATTTAATTTAATAAACAAAATTAATGTGTTTTTATTTAATAATTTATTTATATAATAATAAATTTAATTATATAATATGGATTAAATCGAACTAAAATAGATTTTTAATAAAAAACTTATTATCCAATAGTATATCATCAAATCTTAATTGGATCCATTGAATTCACCCCAAACACTAAAAATCAACTCAATATAATTTAGTTGAATTGGGTCACGGGTATACCGCAGCCCGTGAACACCACTAAAGGCCATAAAGAACCGGCGCAGGTAACAGTAGCTCAGGTTAAGAGACCTAATGCCTAACAGAGCATTAAGGGCTTTTGCTATTTACACTGCCTATTTGGAAAATACACCGCCCTCTTCTATTAAAACTTTTTAATAGTTTTATTCTCTCAACGTTTGTAAACATCAATCCTCGCTCTAGTTACACTGCACTCCCCCTCACATTTCACTATACTTCCCCATCTATGAGGAGTTGTCGATGGCTGCAAGAAATAAAAATTGATGTGTTGTGAATTGTGATGATGAACACTACACGTGAAGCATTGTGCAACGAGTTGAGCTTGGGCGTAAGGGGAAGAAATTGAATTTATCGAAATTAAGGTGGGGATGAAGTTAACATAATGTAGTAACTTCTAATTAGATTTTTTTTTCTTTCTATATATTGTCATGTTAATCATTGAGTGGGCTGATAAACTTTGTGCTGTATGATTTTCTTGTTTGCACAAGGATTTTGAGAAGAAAAATCATAAAAAGAAAAATGAGAGGAGTGCGATGAAACCATAGGTGAGGGAGTACGGTAAAACCAGAAAGGAAGAGTGCAGTGAAACAGACGAGTGAGAAGTGATGTTTGAAAAAAGGAGAGGAAAAAGAATAAGATTATATATGAGAAGGCTTCCTTTCAACCCTGCTGTCCTAAATCCTACATGATCTCAAGAAGAAGAAAAATCACTAGATCATTGACCAAAAAACATAGGGATCAATCAATTGATTTAGTAAAATCCATTTCAAAATATTCAAACATGAGAGATTAAATAAAAAAAAAAAAATCATTCATTTGTCTAAATGAACAGCTAGCATGACTGAGCAAAGACACCACAGTGCATCAAGGGCCTGCGCCCTGCATGGTGAAGGGTGGGGTAACGAGTTTAAATGACACAGACACACAACATTGACTAAAGTCTATTACCACTTTAATACTGCAATTAAAGTAGGCAATGAATTAACAAACCCACTGAAACTTCGGCTCTAGCTCAACTTCATATTTCATGAGGTGCTAGCAGGCTTCTTTTTGCCATAGTACTGCAGGGCAAAGGCAAGGCCCAATATCAACAATGGCAACAGGAATTGCAAGATCTTTACAACAAATCCAGAAGATTGATTGCCAGCGCCATGTGCTTGTGTAGGTTGTGGCAGACTATGGTTAACTTTGGTTGGAAGAGTGGAAGTGTCAAGCTTCCCAACGAAGTATTTTTCCATCATTTCTATGGCAGAATCACTGTGGCCCACATCTTCAAAATCGATGGTGGCATCCTTCCCTGTAAAAAGACAAGGCTGAGATTCTTAGTTCACTCCTTTCCAGTTCCTACCACCGCTGGCCAGGTTTACAGACTACTAATATGAACCAGCCAACAAGTTGAAATTTATTACCTGTTGACGTTATCAAAACTTCATCACCTCCAGGATGGTCATCCAGAAATGGCGTGATATCATACACCTGTCGTAGTGGAATGCATTTAAGTATGATAATTTGATGGACATACTAGTCATAAAAGTTGAAGTTTTAATACCAATTGTAGAGGGAATATAGAATACTATGTGTTAAAATTCAACTTGAATTTTTTATTTGACATTTACAAACGAAGGTAAGGATAAGTATCTCATTCCACTTTATAAGTCTTTTTTTTATCCCTCTTCAATGAAAAGCACCAAAACATAACATTTTTATGCATTGAATTTACTAATATCATAGACTTTATAAATTTTCAATTGATCCATCCTATGGCCCGATATAGTGCTTATCCAGGAAGAATAAAAAACACAACTCTTTTATTGACTAGTCAATTCACAATCAGATATTTCTTTCTCCAATGCACCCTGTTGAATACATCTTGACAACCGTATATGCCTAATAAGTAATAACATCAGCAGCCCCTAAAGTTGTTAGACTAACCATTGATGAATTCATATTTCTCTCTAGGAATAAAAAAAAAAACTATGTATCCCATTACCCGGAGATCCACGCTATGCGCAGATAAGGAGGAGGGATATTGTACTCTCTCTAGGAATAAAGATGATGTTAAAATTACAGGAAATGCGATAATTCAACAGATACGATGACATTGTTCAAAGTTATTCAAATGAATATGAAGATTATTCAAATTCCAACTTCAATCCTTTAGTAGATACGGGGATTGTTACTAGACCAATTATAGTTTGAACAAAAAATTGTTAAACCTGGGGTACTGAGGATGTTGCTATTAAAAAGGGTGTCAGCTGTCAGGGAGATATTAGCTTAGAAGAGGACAGTGAGGGTAGCGTAGATATTAGCATGGGTATCCAAGATACTGGATAGGAGTCACAGGACATTATTAACCTATCAAGAGCGGCTTGTGACTTGAGAGGATGTTGATTTCATAGATGGGATTCTTCCACGTCCAGATTTTGTAACGTTTTAAAGAATGAATATATCACTTCACCAGCATGTTGAAAACTGTCTGTGTCATTACAACTTACAATACATAATTATTACTAAAGTACTCATGATGTTATAGGTCTCATTCACCATACACTGCACAATTCAGTAATCACATTTTTGTTATTCTACATCAGGAAAAGAATAAAAGGAAATTTTCAAATATTATGTAACAATAAGTGATTCTATATCAAGCAATTCTGAAAATTTTCAATAATCTTTGTCTACTTGCCACTAGCTAGCAATCAATCATGTATTAGAATTTATGTGCAGACTACTGCCCAAGAGTATGCGAGAGAGAGCTAGTGGGTTTTAGTATGAGTGATCTACTAGTCCAAAAATACCTAGGTACTTTGGAGTTTGGACACATGGTCCTCTTGCATATATATACCCTTTAACTTGTTTCTAACATACCAATATCTTGATGAGCCACTACATATACCTGTTCCAACAGGAGATGTTGTGGTAGTTGAGATGGGATGCATGAACATTAATAACATTATGAAGTTGCATAATGTTCTCTTTGTTCCTCAATTTAGTTGCAATTGGATATAGTTTTGATTGAGGAATCAAGGGCAACAGTTGACCTCAAGCTTCAAATTTGGAGACATACATCGGAAATAAAGGCTTTTCAACTTTTCACTTAAGCAGGAATAAGACATAGTATATTCATTGCAATTTTAGCAAGAGACGAGGAATATGACTTGGAAATAAAATTGGAAGGTGTTATACCACAGGTTTCTAAGTTGATATATCTGGAATCAATAATACAAAATAGTGGAGAAATTAATGAGGATGTTGCACACAAGATACAAGCGGAAAGACTAAAATGAAGAAAGACATCAGGGTTATTTGTGATCGAAAAGTGCTTATCAAATTCAAAGGTCGTACTACTAGTGGATCTCTCAGTTTTCAATTTGATGGAAATAAATTGGAATGTTGTGATGTATGGCATTGTTCCAAACGATGTATCATGGAACTGCTACTTGAAGGAAAGAAATTAGTTGGATGCAATAGGGTTTATAAGATAAAATATAAGGCAAATTGGGGAGATTGATAAATATAAAAATGCTTGGTTGCAAAAGGGATACACATAGATTGAAGAAGAAGATTTTAGAGAGACATTTACGTCCATGGTTTATTGAGTTCTCTGCAAGTCCCTTGTAAGACTTCTACAACACTCTTTTGTTATAACCAATAAGCACTTCATATATCAATGAATCCCATTTTCAATGAGCATCTTCTATCCAGCATCATTACTACTAATTATGTTCTCAGCAAGCAACAACCAGATGATGTATTTATTAAGGCTTTGGGCTCTAGACAGTTTCACGATCCGTTGGCCAAGTTGGGAGTTCTTAAATCTTAATCTTCACCCTCCAACTTGAAAGGGGTAATAAGGGATAACATCAGGCCTAACAACTTCTGTTGCAATTGTGCTGTTCCTCATAATAGGTATAATTGTTTTGTTGAGGTTATTGGGTCCGGTTTCCAAATTCAAATCTGGTTATATTCTGTTCCAACGTTGTCTTAGTATTACAGAGATGAATTTTTTGGTTCTACATTGTGTTTTGATCACTAATCTCAACAAATCAAGCAATTCACTTGATAACTAGTCAAGTTACATGATTTATTATGCTCAATAACATTGCTCTGAATAAAATTGATAAGCTTAATATACTGTATTGGAGATTAACATGTGGCTTCTGAACCCCATCACACCCTCTTCACGAGCCATCGTGCAAGGCATTTAGCACGCATCATGTTAATCCCAGAAACTGAAAGAGATCAACTAAGACGGAGAGATCAAGAAGAAACAGACCTTTCCATTGATAATAATCCAGCAATCCTTTTTGTTGTTGTGATTAGCCACCTCCTCAAAAGTCAAAGGTTTGGGATTTGAAGCCATTGCTATTTGCTGCCGCCTCTGTCACACCCACTCCCAGATTATTCACAACAAGTGAGGAAAAAATAAATAAAAAACAGAAAAAATCGGAAAAGTTGAAGAAAAAATCTTACACAGAACAGAATAGGCAACACAGCGCAACTTTTTTCTTTTGCCCTTCAAGTTCAAAGCACTACCTGTCTATCAACCTCACAAATTATTATTTTCACATCGGATCCGATCTACTTAGTTCGAACATTAATTGCTCTTACTTTACGTACTCCATCGTATTTTTTTTTCATATATAAATAAGGGTATTTTTTTAAAAGCAAATTAATATTTACATATGCGTTCTGATTTTATTTTATTTTTACTTTGTTAGCTAATATTTTGTTTTTATTTCTCATAAATTTAACCACTGAATATATTATATTAAAAACCATGCGCTCCACGAGATGGATTTCTAGCAATATATTGGATGCATCGATATGCACCTGTTAAAAAAACCTAATATAAGTGGAGGTGTTTTGTGTAATAGATTTTCGGGGTACTTTTAGGATATGCTATAGGATTTATTTTAACTTCACTTAAAACCTTATTAGCATCATTTTTGTAGATTTAAGTTTGATTTGATTTAAATTTAATAAAATACGAAGTGAGACTAAATCATTTAAATTGTAGATAAAAAATTAGTTTTAATATTATTTACAGTTAAATTATGATTTATAATACATATTTAAAATAAATAATATCGTCATGGATATAATATTATATTATATAAAAACATTATTATTTAGTAAAAAAATGTTATTGTCAATATATAGTTGTTAAAATATATAAACTTTGAAGGAATATAAAATATTAAAGCAGATTAACTTATTCTTAAAATAGATAAAGTTAATTTTTAAGACTCGAATATGTTGAAATTAATTTCAGTTTGAGATAAATTAGCGAGACAAAAAGTTGATCTTTTCAATATTACTATAAAGTAAAATATTGGAAACCGATAATCACATAAATATATAAATATATAAAGTTTGTCCTCGTTCACTTATGTCCAATTTTTTACTATATTTCTTCATACATTTGTATCATTACACTCATATTATAAGAAAATACATGAACTTCGAAACTCTAAGCACTATAATTATGAGCTGAAGACCAGATTACAAATAATAAATCAAGAGACCACCAACAATAATAGGCGTCCGAAAAATTCTAAAGGCATTGCCCCCTAGCTCCTGAGACTCCCCGGGCCCCGCATGCATATATGCTACCAAACATAAAAGGTCTATATTTAACTTATTCTTCCTTTTTTACTGAAAATGTCTATATTTAATTGGTTAGTATGAGAATCAACAAAAATATATATATGTACAGCTTAACTATTATCTTTATGACTACTATAGCTACTTCCCTACCGCCTACCGGGTACTTACATTATCTTTATGTAGTTGTATTTGAATTAACTGTACAAAATATTTTCAAGATTAATTATGAATTAGTTAATTATTATACCTAATTATATAAAAAATTTACTTAAATATAGCAAATAAGACTATTTTTAAATTCAAGGATCGGACCATTGGCTATGAAAAGAGATATATAGTTCACAATATGAACGAATTTTCTACCTTTTTTTCATTTTATTGATTTTCTATATTTGATGCTTTAGTGTGTTTGGATTGACTCACTATAATTTTTAGAAGTAACAAAATAGTTATTTTTATGGTGAACTCATCATGATTTTATACTCATCAAACCAAACATACTATTAGTTGTTTAACTGATTGATGAGTAGAATTTGTGCACTTGTTTGAGACCCTCTTATATGCCTATTTTTTTTTCTATAATTATAATGGAATTTGATTGACTGATTATGATTTTTACCTGAGGATTTCCTACGTTAAAAAAATTTATTTCTATTTTTTACTTGCAAGTTTTATAGTCGCTACAATATAGTATTTGTTATTACTCCATATAAGTTCTTAAATTTTGTAGAGATTTATATCGGGTGCTTATTATTTTGTTATTGTGTTACTTTTTTCGTCGTCTCAAATACGACTTAAGTATTTTTTGCATAAAGAAAAAAAAGTTATCAACTAGCATGTAGCTTGCAAAGGGTTGAATTAGCTAGCAACTTAATTGACTTAACCCAACTATCTTTGTTAGGCAAATTATATATTGTTTTCAAAGGCTTCAGTATAGGTTTCCATAACGAGAGATTGAAAAATAGTTGAAAAAATAAGGAAATAATATGCTCGGAACGAAAGACCAGAATGGAAGTGCTATATTTGAGTGAAATACATAAAGTGGAACACGAGACAATTTTTACAAATGTGTTGTTAACACAATATTATAGAGTGATACAAATTTATTGCAAAAGAGCACTGTGTGAATGAACAAATAACAAAGGATCACCAACGATATAACAACCCCCGCGCCCCCCTTGGTACGTTTCCATACAAAAACTAATCAAAGCCGTAATTATCACCCATAAATACATAGATAGATATTTATTATAGTATTTTCCAACCAAGGGCAGTGAAGAATCTTAAAGTTTGCTCCACAAGCACAAGAATTAGAATCATTCCATGCCCCAAGTTGGCCACTCCACGTATTTTTTATTTTCTCCAACAATATATATACCATACCGTAAGCCAGAAAACAGAAAAGAAGCAACACTAGTACTATATATGTTTGGAATCAGCGTGTTCCTTGAGATGGAAACCTTCCCCGAATGGTTTCTTGGAAAGAGAGAGGCGCACTCCGGGGTCGTGGTGGGAGCATGAAGCGTGGTACAGCAGCGAGTTGTTCACACACTGCACGTTGCTGTTCATGTACGCAGCCATGGGAAACGAAGAAGAACTCGTACCTTTCTGATTCTTATCCTTCTTGCTCACACTCCCTTCCTCGGCACTCGAACCCTCGGATTCAACCCTGTCCACGTTGATGTTGGAATTCCCCTTCTTGTGAAGATACTTTGGTTCGTGTTTCTTCGGGGACTGGATGAGTTCCATGTACGCTCCTCTGTTTTCCCCTGCAATGGTTATGACTCTCATGCCGGACTCCTCAGACTCCGAAAGCTTCCTGTGAACACCCTTCTCCTTGGATTCACTTTCTTTGACGGTGTCGTGTTTTCCGTGATGGGCATTGTGCCAGGGCTTGGGCCTGGGCCTGGGGTCGATGGTTTTCTGGACTAGCACGGTTTTGGGCTCGGGCTGTTCGGGTATCTTGGGCTCGCTCCTGAACTGGGAAGGTGGGAGGGTGAGAGGAGAGGGGGGAGGTGAGGTGTTTGGCGAGTGCATTGGGCTACGCTCAGATTGTTTAATTGTTTTTGGAGAGTGAGTGGTGATTTTATTCTTATCTGGGGAAGAAGTTGTGAGTGTGGCCTTGTGGACTGGTGAAGTTGGGAGTGAAGAAGAGGAAAATCTGCTGTGTTGAGATGAAGGTTGCTCTTGAGGCTGGGGAGCTGGTTGAGTTGGCTGAGTCTGTGGTGATGATGGTGCTGAAGCAGTTCTAAATGCGGGCAGGCCCAGAGTAGTGCGTGGCTCTTGGGCAGGTGCAGGGGGTGGGGCAGGGGTAGAGCGAATTGAGGCTAAGCGAAACCATGGACGAACTGGGGGTGGGTTAGCCATGGCTTTTAGTTTTAGTTAAGGAAATAAGAATGGACTAATAATGAGCACACCACATGTTATTTATAGAACCATCTCATCTCGTATGGCTGTAGACCGAAAAGGAAATGTGAAAATAAAATAAAATACTATAACAACTTGTCCCAAGTCCCACGTTGAAAGAAACAAAAAGTGAATTCTTATTAGGCCGTGCGAGACATGACTGTTCATAGCAGCAAAGAGCATAAAGAGAAAAAGAAAGCATCCGATTCAATAAGCACTTACACAAGCTCACAAAGTAAGCTTGGTATCCACGGTTGGAGTCATTTATAATTTAGAATTTAGTTTTGAGTTTTGACATAACACAACACAAGCTCACAATGCAACCATGACATGATGCAGCTTCATTCATTTTACTGTCTTGCTAGTGACTTTGCTTGCAGGAGCAGTGACGGAGCGATGCTCTATAATACCTTCTGCCTTTCCTTTACCTCATTTTCGTTCTTTTCAAGATGCTTCATGCGGTTTCCTTTACCGTACGTGGCAATGGGGCCAACCATGGAAACTGACCTATTTCAGCGATCGAGAAGAAAAGAACCTATATATATTTATATAAACCAGACGTTAATCCTTCATACGTCTATTTGAAGTCAATCTGTTTCTTAATTGCTCACTGTTTATGGAGATAACTTTTTCTTTCTTCTTCTTTAATTAACCTTCGTTCAGAATGCTTTTAGCCTTCAAATTAGTACGTTCTATTATTCTTTAGGATCATTTTTTTTGTTACACTTTCTTTAGGATAGTTGTTATTAATTATTATACATCTCATTTTTGGATTTAGATAGTGGAAGAATGATACAGATAAAAAGAAGAAGAAAAAACTAGACGTATAAATAGTGGTTTAGTGTAAAAGAAGAAAAGAAAATTAAAATTATTCTTGGCCTTAAAAAGAAAACGTTCAAATCAAGGTCATATTGTTTCCAATTTAAAACTTTTTGCGATGACCAATCTTCTTCATATTTAATGACAAAAACGCGGCTTTTATTTGTTTAAAGTGGAACTTAGCAAATACTACTATTATGTTCGTGAAACAGATGGAAATCACCAATGAGTGGTGGAAGTTTAAATTTCTTAGATTGGGACAGAAGAACCCAAGATTTTTTTTCTTATATTATGCTTGCATATATACTTCTTTTTTTCACCAAAATATATAACAAGAAAGTGAAAGATTAGTCTTTGATATACTAAATTTTATTTAAGGTTTTTCGTCTCTTAAAAAAAAATTATATGCCCGAGTTAATAATCGAACAGGATAAAATTATCTACCAATGTCATCTTATTGGTATGTATTTATAGTTTTGATGTCATTTTAAAACTGAAGAAATACATGTTTTTATGAATATACAATGCAAATATTATACTGCATTATCTATTTATCTTAAATAGAAACCAATAAACATAGAAATAACAATATTAAACTCTATTCTAAACAAACAATATTCAACTCTTTCCATCCTGCCTAATATATTGTCCTAATTATTATACTGATGTATCAAATACTTAGTCAATATTATTTTTATTTAAAAATTGTATATTATTATTTTTATTTACGGTTCTTAAAAGAAGAAATTAATAAGGAAGTAAGCGTGTGGTGCAATTAATCTCATAAAGCTCCCCTCTCCATATATAAAAGAGAAAGAAAAAACAATGAAAATTCCAAGCAAGTGTCAGGCCCATTCAAGTGTCTATTCTTGTAGAACTTTACAAGAAGGTCGTTTTATATTATGGCCTCTTGGGTTGTTAGCCATCTGTCTTGGGTAGGCTTAAGGCTTGGGATCTATGCTCCCAGTAGCTGTTATATGTCCCTGGTTGCATGTGTTTGTTTGTTGTTTTGTTGCTTTGGTAGGTTTGTCTATGTACTCCTTTGCCTGGTTGGAGCCCTCATTGTGCTCTGCCCAGGTTTATTTTTTCCATTTATTAATATATTTTTTCCTAAAAAAAGTGTCTATTTAATTTAATTAAGATTTTTTAGTTTTTTTTCACCTGTAGAAATTAAAGACATGTACCAATGAGTTTATAACAACACACTATGGTCAACCAAGTAAGTTATATCCTTAATTAAGATTCTTTAGTTTGAATTATAAGAATGTAGCTATGTTAAAAAATTTGAAAAAAAACTTTTTTGTGTGTAATAATCCTAATGGACTCCACTCAATTGAGTTAAAAATACCAGTGATCCCGAACTTGCTCATTTTTCGATAGATGTTATTAGTCATTGTTCTTTCCCTTTGATAGCTGTCATGATGAGAATATGTAAGAGAAAAGAAAAAGAAATGAAAAAATTTGGATTGGGTGTTAGTTTAAGATTACCTAAATATCATTGCTCTTTTAGAAAATATAGTAAGCTTCGATCCATATTTAAAATGTGAGAGTAAAATGAACAAAGAAATAAAAAAGCAACAAATGTGATAAATTATGCCAAAAAAATAAAAAAGAGTTAAAAAATGAGGTGGAAAAAAATAAATTCAAAGGTAAATCAATGTATAATAATAATTACTCACATTTTTATATGGTTATCTTGGAATTTGTTACGGATTGGACTAGGACCCAACAGAATAACAACTCTCCTAAGTTCAGATATTGTGGAGGTTCAAAGTTACAAGGGTTGCCTGAAATTAACTTTAGTAACAGAATATATAATTACTCAGTCGGTGGATTCAGTAATTTTATTGAAAGAGAGCAAACATAAAAAAAATTATAACAATTCACAGTTATAAAAATTATAACAAATTACATATAGATAAATTATAAACAGGTTGAGTTGACGAACAAGTTGACAAAGTCTAATGAATCTTAATAAAATAATTCACAATTTAAAATTAAACTCAAAACACTAATATGGAGATAAAAGATAAGGTAGACACAATCAATTTTAGTGCAAAAAACTCAATTAGATAAAAAATAATTACTTCCAAATTAGATAATTAATCCAATGGACAATTCCACTATGATAATAAATAAGTACTTTTAAATCCCGATGGAGAGATAAAAATCAGACTTGTCAAATGCTTCTATATAATCTTACAATAATTCTCTCAATAATGTAAACATAAACTCTTTAAAGCTCTAATATTATTTGGAATGCAATGTATACTATAAACACAAAAATATATTTCTATTTATACTAATTTAAGCATATGATTTTAACCAATTTTTTTAATGTAATTCTAAAAATATTCTATCATATTATATAATGCAATCTTAAAGATATTTTATATTATACAATAGAATCTTAAAAATATTCTATCTTATTTTTGAATACAATATTAAAAAATATTTTATCCTATTTCTAAATACAATATTAAAAAATATTTTATCTATTATGTAATATAATCTTAAATATTTCTATTATATTATGTAATATAATCTTAAAAATATTTTATTCTATTTTTTAATATAATATTAAAAAATATTATATCTTTATTATATTTCAAATGATTTTTTTAATATTTTTAATACAAATATATAAAATAAAATTTATATTAATAAAATTTTAGGGGGCGGTCAGTGATGGCCGCCTAACCCCACCTGCGTACGTCTATGCTCACAAGAGATCTTAAGCCTTACACTAAAATTATTCTAAAACAGTGATAATGTCAACTCAATTTCATCAACTTTTATAAGTATCCTACCCATTATTCTCTAGAGCGTCTCAAGTCTCAACCATGCCAAAATCTTGGCAACTTCAGAAAAAAACGCAGACGTTAATCATGTAGCATACTAAGACAAGTGAACAATCTACTTCAGAGCAGTGATCAATCCATCTAATATCTACCATCAATCCATTCCAAATTTATAACCACATTCATTTATGAGACCTCGACCGTACCGCCACAAATTTTTAAAATATTTATCGGAATGCCACGCGAAGGAAACTATATACCAAACTGCCACGCGACGTAGTTCGCTTGTCAGTCCAGCGAACTAGGTGATGGACACGTGGCAGGCAGAGCGAAATTCGCTAGGGACCCCAGCGAATTAGGTGTCTACGTGGCAGACAGGACATAATTCG
>PYAF01004908.1:434137-458016 GCA_007407185.1 Glycine tomentella
CCAGCGAATTTTGCTCTGACTGCCACGTGTCCATCACATAGTTCGCTGGACTGACAAGCGAACTACGTCGCGTGGCATTCTGGCAAATACTTTCCTCCACGTGGCATTTAGGTAAATATTTTTAAAATTTGTGGCACATGGGTCGAGGTCTCTTCATTTATTTGGATAGATCAGTCCATTTCAGATTTGATAGACACATTTATTGCGGACAGATCAGTTTTCCAACAGCTGGTTTTAAATCAACAATTCAATATACGAATGAATTTCAACTTATGCTATTGATTTTTTTTGGGTGCAAACTTATGCTATTGATACCCATCGAGAAAAACAATCATCACTATGATCTTCGTCACTCAAGCTGCCCGAATAGATATAGGAAGGCAAAAACGTGGGTGACACTTTTGTCAGTTTATAGATCTAGAGAGCTGTCGGGTTCAAGTGGAAGCCACTCGTGGACGTGAAGGGTGCTAACATATATTTGAGAGTTTTTGTTTCTCATAAATAAATAATCCATAAATAATTCGTGAAACAAATGCTTTCAAACTATAAACAAAGTAATTAAAACTCTTAACTTCTTAAAAAATATTAATGTTATTGTATTAGTTGTTAATTTTTAATAAACAACTTAATAAAAAAATTAATAATATTGATACACTAATCTTTAAAAGATTAATTAAAAATTTCCTGTACAAATAAAGAAACTTATGCAATAAAAGAAAAACTGAAATGTACCTCAAATTAGAAGGTCACGAAGAAATTCTTATGGGCTCTTCAAATATGAGAAATATCTTAGTTGGTATTGTTAAAACTAAAGCCTCTTAATCTAAAAAAAATAAAATCTAAAGCCTCTTAACAGACACACTAATTATAAAATAACTTTCTATCGGAAACACACATAAAATCAATTTAAATTTTTAAATATTATTTCAAGTGAATAAATTTAATATATAATAATTAAAAACTGAAAGATTGTGACTATAGGTCTAGATGTGATAATTTCCAAAGAAACCTCTAAGATTTTTTTTTTATTGCATACAATACTCATTCCAATTCAAACCTTTACAACAATCTCCTCAATAGAAATATAATCTAATGTTTTTCAAATAATTAGAGGATTAGTGTAATATATAAAAGTATAATACTTTTTAAGTATAAAAATAGAAGGAAAAAAAGAATAGTATTATGTGTAATTTGAAAAAAAAAAAGACGTGAGAATAATTTACTCTAATTTCTAAAGGAGGTGACTCTTGGAATTGTGAGAAACAATCAATTGATGTTTATTCAAAGATTCATTAGAAATCATTCACTATAATATAACAAGAGTCTAGAGGTTATTGATATGAAAAAAATCATCCAATCTAAAAGGGGATCAACATACAAGTGAGACGGGTTGTATAATGGGAAGAAGGTTTTCTGAAGTTTCTTAAAAACACTTTGCAAATTGCAATAAAGAAGGTTTTTCAAAGTTTGCAAAAAACTTGAAATAAGAGTTGTAAGGTGGATTTGGTGATTTTCTTTTTTTGTCATGCAAGTGGACTTGGTGGTTGAAGTGAGAAGGAAAGAATGTAGGGGTTATGTATACGAATCCTTCCTATTAACAAAATTAACATCTAACATTTGATAAAAAAAAATCAATATTTGTGGAGATGTTTTTGTGAATATAGAAAGAAAGGTATACGACTACATTAAATACATTTTTTTTTGTTGCTTTTTTTAAGTGTTATTTGTGTGTCTCACACCTTTCATTCGCATTCTCAATGTGTAGGGGATTTTCCCCCAACATATACGATCAGTGAAAGAAGGAAGTTTTAACAGCATAAATCCATATTTAGCGTATACTTAGACGTATTTCATCAGAAATATCTATCTAAAGTCAGGGTCCCTACACCTCAGAAATTTGAAAATTTGAAATTTTTGTTAATTACTTCCAACATTATTTCTAAAATTCCTACCGAATAAACAAGGTGCAAGACTACAAGCACTACTCATTCAATTACAGAAGAATGCGAATGTAAGAAGTTCTTTATATGCCAATTTTTTACACTAAAGAATGGTGTAATGCAATTATACAATGCTTGTCTGGCACTTAATCATGGTACATATGGCTAAAGGAGAGTAGAAAATGTCAGAATTATTTGATGGTGCCAGAAAGCAAAATTGAAAGTAAAATACCAGGGAACTTACACGTTAGATTATATTCTTACATTCAAGGCCATGTTGTGAACTCAAACACCTTGAACACAATGTCAATTCCAGTGGGAATCTGCCACACAAAGAGCAGAACGTTTACTGCATTCAGCGCGATGTGAAGATTTCTGGCTGTTTCATTTCCTTTTTGCATTGATGGTACCAGGGCTGCTGCCAGTGCCCATAAAACGGTAATAGCTGGAGGGCAAAAATTACACAACAATTATCAACTTTTTTACCTCCAATATATATAATAAATAGTGCATGCACTAATTGTATAAAGGATTTTTATACTATTATCCAATTATAAAAACTATCATTATAGTAAATTTATTATCTTTTATAATAATTATTTTAAAAATGATAGTAACCATAATTTTTCTCATTGCAGTGGAGCGTAGAAATTAAACTGTGTTGTGTTATCTTTACCCTCTTTGTTTTTGGTTCATCAAATGTAAATTTAATCTTTACCTGCTCCTGCAAATAAATGTGGGCCGGGAAAAAGCTTTCCTGTCCTAAACCATGTGTTGACTCCTCCACCAATTGACTCAAGCACCCCAAATCCTAGAAGTATGGATCCTGCATTGAAGTGTCTATCCTTATAGGAACCTTTGATCAGCTCTTTCCTTTCCTGAATATGAGTATCCGACAAATTAGATGCTTCATCGGGTTCAGAATTTAGCATTCCATGATTAGCTCCATGCATTTTACTGTTTTATTGGCTACCATTATAATCCAGCATCCAGAAATTAATGAAACAAGCACACACCATGACATTGTCTAATTGTTCATGTAATGATATAAATCAGGGTCAGTTGCAAAATTGGAAAAATATATTTCATTAGAGACATGCATTGTTTCAATACACTTTGAAACCTACCTCAGTGAGTTGCTGTATTTGGAGTTCAACCGGTGATGGTGATGCTTCTTCCACTGGTTTCCCATCTGGGGTGACTGGGGTAGGTTTGACTTGTTTCTTGAGGTCATTAATATCATTCTGGATAGTCCTAACTCGCCGCCATTGCCACCCCAAATAGCCTGCCCACAGTGTATACAAGAAAAAAGAACCCATCACAATGGGGTGTATGAGAGCAAATGATCTTCCTTCCAGAATCCCAAACTCTCCTCCAACAGCAAGTGCATCCTGCGCCAATAACACAACAATCATCATCACCATCACAAAATCAAATCAAACAATGGGAGGAGGTAGATAATAGATTTATGCTTGCTTGCCTTGGTTTCTAATAACAATGGAAATGTGATTGCCGAGAGGGAAAGAAAGGCAGGCTTGAGAGCATCGATGTTGTTAGGAGAAACAATATAATCCTTTGGGATATTTAACTTTGAGGTTGAAGGGCGTGGCAGTAATGGCTTGTTAGGAAGAATTGGAAGCTTTAGAAGAGTGAGTGTGGAGGCCATATGAGTTCTCTGAGAGTGAAGGAGAAGAAAATGAGAGTAGCTTAATTAGTGCAAGACAGCCAGACAGGGTTGAGGTTCTACCCTGCAAAAGATAAGGAACTTGTGCCTAAGATGTTACTCTCCCTCCACTGAGCTTTCATTGAATGTGTCGCTTTCTTCTAACCACTTTGTTATAAAAGAAAAGAAAAAAGTTCAACTATTCAAACATGTTCCAAAATGTTACTCCTACCAGTTGTGTGCAAAAAGACAGAACTAGCCTGGTTGTGTCTTTGCACAATTCAAACGAGTATTATTATTAAGCAAACAAGAGTTTAGGTCTGAAAATCCTATTTGATTGGAAGTAAAAAAATTTGTTATGTGGTGTATTGAGGTGATTGCTCTTTAATTTGTCAAAATAACTTTTTAGATATAGCTACCTAAATATAAATTGCTTTAATTTTACTCCTTTTTAATCAACTTAATTTTACAAATTTAAGATCATTTAAACTTATTAAAATTTTATTCTATGGATACCTTATTACTTAAAATAAATAACTAAATTAATCTTAAAAAGATATTTTGCCCATTATCATATAAATTTTTAAAATATATTTTAAATTGGTTAAAAAAATATTAGAAAATTCCAAAGGCTAATTTCCCTGATGAATTACATATTTTTAAAACTTATGTAATAGTTTTTAAATTTTAAATACTAATATATATTTTCTATTCTAGGATGTCGATAAATAAAGCTTCAAAGGGAATATTCCCTTGTGTTTGTCACCGAGGACAAGTTTGGTGCCGTGAAGGGCCCTTTGGATTTTAACCGTTGGCCATAGCGAGGAGAAGAAGTGGTGTTTATGGTTTTGCCTCCAAAATGTGTGCTCTTGATTTGATCGAAGAGAGAGGTGTAATCTAGAGAAGCTTTTCTGATGATCAAGGGAGTGTAATTGGAATGGAAATTAAAAGGGGAGTGTATTAATAGGAAAGATAGAAGAGGAAGATGGTAGGCATGAAAATGGGAAGGGATGGGACTAGGTGTTGCATTTTCATCCGCATCCTCGACTTTGTAACTGATTCCTGACCCCGCCCTCATCTCTGTCGGGATTAAAAATCAGGATCGCTTCACTCCCTCGCTTAAACGTGGCTCTGCCATTGGACGTAAGAATATAATTTTTCTTAAGAATTACAAAGATGACTCAATGATAAAAAGGAAAAAATATCACATTAACAAAATAAATTAATAATTAATATTAGTCGATAAAGAAAATTCTTTTTTATATAAAAAACGGGAACTTGTTGGCCTGACATGAAATGTGTTGGTTTTAACTTTTAATGGTGGGTAACATCCAGGAAAACTAAAAAAAAAAAATTGGGTCAAAATAATATAAAATTTATTTTCTTTTTTAGAGGAGGAAAGTATAAGTTATGCATCAACAAACAACTGTTGTGTTCGCGCCCCTTCTTTCTGAGCCTATAAATTGAACGCACGCTGGTGTACTTTGTTGTTGCCGCTGATATTTCACCAGCATCCATGGCTATTGAAACGCTCGTGCTGGGTATTCCCTCATTCCTTTTCTGTTTTTCCTCTCCCTATGGTGCTAGCGCATTCAGCAATCTCACACTTACTTGGTTTGTTTGCAGGCGCTGGTCAAGAAGTTGGGAAGAGCTGTGTGGTGGTAACCATCAACGGCAAGCGAATCATGTTCGATTGTGGAATGCACATGGGCTACTTGGATCACCGTCGTTACCCTGATTTCACCCTCATCTCCCCCAATAGAGATTTCAACTCTGCCATCTCTTGCATCATCATCACTCACTTGTATGTGTCTATTATTATTATTGTTGTCGTTGTTGTTGTTAGTATTTAATGTTGCGTTGTTGCTTGCAAAATGGGGCAGTCACTTGGATCATGTTGGTGCTTTAGCTTACTTCACTGAAGTTTTGGGGTATAACGGACCGGTTTACATGACGGTGAGTCTCTATCCTGCTACGTGTTTGATGAAATGTTTGCCTGAACATATGCAATGGTTTGTGGAGTTCCAATAAAAAACCAAGTGTAGGGACCAAAATTATAATTTAACCAAAAATCAAATTTTTTTTTTGAAAATATATTTAAAATGTTGAAAATAGGAAGGAAAGAAGAAGTCATTCTGTTTTCTCAAACTAAACAGGTCCTTATGCATAGGCTTCCAGGTCATAATTTTACACCAGTAAATTTAACTTGAGTTTTATTTGATTTTAAGCAGTACCCGACAAAAGCTTTGGCTCCTTTAATGTTGGAAGACTATCGGAAAGTGATGGTTGATCGTCGGGGGGAGGAAGAGCTATTCTCTTCTGATCAAATTGCCGAGTGCATGAAAAAAGGTAATGTTGGATCCTTTTTTTGTGTCAGGGATTAAGTTGAAATTGTGTGTAGTTGTTGTGTCAGGGATTTTAAATGAAGAAAAAGTATTATTTTTTTGGGCTATATAAATGTTTCATTTAAGTTTTTTTTAATTGATAAATGTTGGTAGGTTTCAATTACTTGATTTACATTTTTTGTGTGCATTTTAGCACTGATTCATTAAAAAGGTTCTGCTATACTTATCAGTATTTTAGTATTTGTTTTGGAATTTTGAACACAGAATATTTCCATCGAAAACCACCATGCTCCAGACTTTACATCTCAATTTTGTATCACTATTATAAAAATTATAATTTAATTTGATTCCCTGTGCAGTTATTGCTGTTGATCTGAGACAGACTGTACAAGTAGATAAAGACCTGCAGATACGTGCCTATTATGCAGGACATGTAAGGCTTATGATTCATCTCTGAAGCCATATTTCATTTCCAGCAAAAAGTATAACTTCAGATGTTTTAGTGTCTTAGTGAAAATTTTCACCATTAAAGTTCTTATTTCGTTTTTTTGGTTGTAAGATGAAAGAAAATAAGATGCTGAAAAACTGGAAAATCAAATCTTTATTATACAACAATCAGAATAAAATGAAAGTGTATGGTAATACATTTGAACATCTGCAAGAGGTAGCCTTCTAAAAGTTCTAGAATCTAGATGGATGTGTCTGGTAGCATTCAATTTTAGGGCTTAAGGATTAACAAAGGTTGAATGTCTGGTAGCATTCAATATTAGGGCTTAGGGCTTAAGGACTACGTTAACATTTTACTAATTTGCTGTGGTGAAAACTAAAATGGAAGTCTTAATATATAAACTGATTGCCCTTCCTTCCTATTTCCTATTTATGCAAGTAGAACTGTCTAACCAACTAGTATGAAGTATCTCTCTCTCCATCTCTTACAAAGCCTCATTAACAGAGACAGTTTCACGGCAATTTGGCCTTTACTCTATGTCTCCTATGGTTTACCTTATGGGAGACTGGCACAATATGCTACAAGGCTATAATTCCTAAAAAGATATTAATTATATAATCTACTCTTAAGTTATCCTTCAATATTGTGGAATGGTCTCTAAAGTTATCCTTCTATGACTGTCTATTCCAGTTCCATCGTATACATGATTCCAAATCTTATATTTAAGCATCAAGTTGAAGCTTGTCCTTTCTTCTAGCCATACCAAAACTGATTCTGTAATATATCATTCATGATAGCCCTACCTTAGCTTTATCAGTCATGCGAGGTGATGTAATGTTCCTTGTAACATAATTTATCATTTTATTTAATCATGTATTTGACCTTTTTTTTTCACTTTCCCTATGTAATCTTTATCTGTATTGTTAGAGTATACTTTTGTTCTCTCAATGCCTTAAATTAATATTTTAGTACTTAAGCTTGCCATTAATCATATTTTATGCTAAGGTTATTGGAGCTGCAATGTTCTATGCAAAAGTGGGAGATGCAGAAATGGTTTATACAGGAGACTACAATATGACACCAGATAGACACCTTGGAGCAGCTCAAATTAATCGACTACGACTGGACCTTCTTATAACTGAGTAAGAACATCGTTGGTTGTATGAATGTACCTTATAACAGTTATCAATATTGTAGTGATGGTGATAAATGATATTTTCTTGCTTGTTTATTGTTAATTTTTTACAATATTTTTGAATTTTGAACTTACTTTTCATGGACTATTTACCTGCATATATTACCATTAATCTCATTCCTTGGCTAGCACCTAATAGCCTAAACTTTTGGGATGTTGGTCCTTGAATAGTATCAAACTCTTAGAATGTGGATTTAGTCCTAACTCAACCCAAAAGCTAGTCCATAGATTTTCAGTTATGTCCTTTAATCTCAACACAAACCATTTGTGACCAAGAGGTCATGTGATCAATTATTATTTCCTCTTTTCATTATTACTGTTTTGAGGCCAAAAGCATTTTATTATTATAATTTCCAATACTGCATTAGTTGCATGATATAATTTTCAAAAGGTACCATTATAAAGCAACATTGGTCTTATGGCTATTTGGTAAAATTTTCCTTAGTGCTTGAGAGGCACAATTTAAATTGTACAGGAACGAGTTGCAGGTCCAATATCAAATGTAAACCAAATTAGTAAATTTTTTAATCTTTAAGCTTAATGTCTTAAGAGTGTACTCCCAACATAAACAACTCTCTGTTAATTGCTATTAGTTCGGATGAAGGATTTTGTGGCTAACTGCCTATCTCACGTACAATTTGATAGATTGGTACTGTGCACAATTTTGAATATACATTCTACATTTGTGTCATGATAACAAGGCACAGTGACATTCATCTAGGTTATCATAGTTTTTTTTTCCTCCTATTGATTAATGGTTCAATCGAATTTTAAATGCATGAATCCTATTTTGGATTTACTGCATGAAGTTATAAGCCAAATTTTCTTGGATACATTTTTATATGATTCTGAGAAAATTCATTTCAGATCCACATATGCAACTACAATACGTGATTCAAGATATGCTCGAGAGAGGGAATTCCTTAAAGCTGTATGTATTTGCAACACGTACTCTGTAGAACTGATGCAATGCTGCTTATGTAATTTGGTGTCTTTTTTTCTTTCAGATATCTATTTAAGAAAAAAAAACATTGTTGATCTCACTTTCTCAGTCCTTTCTTTTCAGCTAAACTTGTCATACTTTTTCTGTTTACATTTTGCATTGACCTGTCATTGGTTATGTTCGAAGTGGGCTATTTAGTGTTTCTGGATAATCCTTGGTTTGTACTCAGTGTGGACCAATTTTTGTTTATTAGATTAAGAGGTTTTGACTGAAGCGAAAAAAGGCAAGGTCTAGTGGATGAGTGTTATTTATGCTCCTATCTGGTGCATTAACATTTGATTGGAATAGAATATTAGGACTCTTATGGTTTTAGGAATTTTTTTTATAGTGTTATTGGATTGGACTTGTTGACCGACCTATATTGGCTTGACGAGTAAGTGTTAGTGATTTTCTTTGTGAATCAAACCCTAAACTAATGATACCATATTATGTATGGTAATTGTGTGTCAAATGTTAACCCCAAGCATGTATATTTATACTGACAACAATAACTGCAAAATGATATCCCTAATAATGCTAATATTAGTCAAATAATACAGATATAGACATTTGCTAAAACTAATATTTTACAAATCTAAAATGTTTTGTGCAATAAAATTTATCATCATTAATTTCTATGTTAGATGTGTTGATAGCTGTAATGTTACTTTTGTTTTTAATGAGGAGGTCTTGTCTTTATTTGAAAGAGAAAAAAAAACAGGATAGTTACATGCTGTGTTAGCTTGGGTCAAAATGAACCTGATCCACAGTTATTCTTATGTTGGGTACTAAGTTTCAAATTAAATGATTTAGGTTCATAAATGTGTATCTTGTGGAGGAAAGGTGCTTATTCCAACATTTGCACTTGGAAGAGCTCAGGTATTCTCATTAAGATCGTCATTCATCTCACTGATTGTAATTTATCTTTCCATTTGTTATAGCTAATGAGTGAAGTACAGGCAACTATTTCACTTATAAATTCTAAGAGTGTGTTTGGTTAAACTTATTTTGAACAAATAATCTTATTTTTTCCTACTTTTCGGGAGATCTTTTGAAAAATAAATAATAATTTCCTAGAATTTAAGCTGTCCCAAACAAGCACTTTATCCATATTTAAATTTTAAAAACCAATTTGACCAAGGTTAGATTAATAAACTGCAAACCACTCAAATTGCTAATTAAAATGATCAGTTTAATTTTCAAAACCTTCATTTATATGTAATGCTAGTCTTATATTTACCAAGTTGTTACAACTTACAATATCTAGGAACTATGCATTTTGTTGGAAGACTACTGGGAACGCATGAATTTGAAGGTTCCTATCTACTTCTCAGCAGGTTTGTATCAGCTTGTAGCTTTGTCTCAATGATCTTCATTTCTTCAATTATTTTGCATATATAAACTATATAGAATCATTTCAGGGTAATCTTTCCATTTAGAAAACAAATTTTCTCTTATTTCCTAAGCTTTGCACTTATTTGTGTAAAACTAATTATATACAATAAATACATTAAATAAGGAATTGTATTCCACACTGCACAGCACACAAATTTGTTTGAAAACTACCATGAGGCTTAACAGACCCAAACGGAGGTTGTTAGTGTTCCTTTTTCAAAGATATGCTCAATTATGCCAAATATCATCACATGTTTTTTGCCTTGTCACATTCTTAAGTCCTGCCCAGAAATTTTGCTGTAGGGGCTTATCTTGTTTTTAAAATTGAAACATTAATGGAATATCTGTATGTAAGTTTCTTTTAATAGTGTGTTGATAAGAACTAGCCATTTTAATACAAAAAAAGAGATAAACCTCAGTTACAAAGATCATAATCACGGATTCCTTACTCTTAAACTAACAAAATTAGAAAACTTAAGATAGAAATGTTCCAGAGCTTCTACAGAGCCCAAACAAAATGTGAGCTGACCTTGGTTTGTTAGTTACTTAGAGATGGAGAGATGACAGAGTATGATAGGGTATACACAATCAGTTTTAGATGCCGAGAAAAGATTGAGAGTCTGGGCAAAGGTTTCACAAACATTTAGAGTAGTAAATTCTAATTTTGATTGGATGCTATTCATTGGTATTAGAGCTCCTCCCACGATTCTAGGACCTCATGGTTCAATAAAAGATAGAATCTTTTGAAAACTGGAGAAGAGAATTAGAGCTAGAGAGAGAAATCCAAAAATAATGAAGCGAGCTGAGAGAAGCTGAAATAAGAAGAATCAATGAGCTTTGATGGGTGGGGCAGTTTCAGGTGAATCAGAAAATGGAGATGATAGGGACATAGGGTTGGATCTTTAGCAGTAGGCCTACTGAAATCAGTGAGGGTCAGTGAAGAAGGTTGAAGATTCCTTTGATGAAAGCTCCCTCAATGATTTATTATGGAAATCTGTGCATTCTGATTCAGTGATTTTATAATTGCAAAAATAGAAATTTGTTTTTATTGGTGCATATTGTTAGAAGACGAGCAAAATATTTTAAGGGAGAGAATGGTGTATGATAGATTAGGATACCTTTTGTTAGTTTATGGATTATTATGTCATGCATCATTCTACCCCTACTTCTTAGATATTTTAAAAATATTATTGTTATTATAATGATAATTTTCAATGTATAATAACATAATTTCAAATTTACACACAAGTTATCATTGTCAAATTCTGTAATTATAATGATAACTTTCATTTAATTTTTTCTGCTTTAGAAGACAGTTATAATAACATAATTAAATTTACAATTATGTCAAATAAACTATTTAAAAAGACATACAATAGGGAGGGGTAGGGAAATATCTATTAGGATCATGGTATGGATTTAATTATGCTTTATTCTTTAAACGAAGCCGCTTGTGCTACACTCTATGTATGCTTGTGCAGAATAAATTTTCCTTGTCCTGTGCAAAAGAATCAGATTAAGATAATACAATGCAGCTTAGTTTTGTAGCTTCTTGAGGTATCTGTGCTTTTTATTAAATTAACTAGTAACTGGTTGAATATTTTTTTTCCAGGTTTAACAATCCAAGCTAATGTGTATTACAAGATGCTTATTCGTTGGACAAGGCAGAAGATTAAAGATACATACTCTAAACATAATGCTTTTGATTTTAAGAATGGTAATTTCAATATTTTTTTATATCTTATCAGAAATTTCCGTTTTCCATCATTATGCATTCATATGCCCACTCACATTTGTGTATGCAGTTCTGTTTTTTTTTTTTTTGGATAAATTTTAGAGTTAATTATAGCAACACTCCCTAAGGTTTCTTGAAAATACGCAGATCCCATTTTTTTCACCTACACTAAATCCCCCAATTGTTTGAAGAGCATTACATTGACACCCCGAAAAACATTACATTGTGATCCTAATAAGGGTGGTTGCTATAATGGTAAAAAAAGCAGGGGGTTTAGGTGTAGTTTCAAGAAACCTCAAGGGGTATTGCTGTAATTTACTCTAAATTTTAATTTGTTAAAAAGCAAAAAAATAAATCAAACAAAAGGAAATCTATTTTTGGTGAGATTTTTTCTTTTCATTGTGTTATAATATATATTGCATAATGATTGTGTGTCCTCAAACTTTGATGGCCAAGTTGAAGAATATTGAGAAAATTGTGTCCGTTATTATGTTAGGCATTTATCTTTCATCTCTAATCAAACTTATATGTTGAGGTTTCAAGGTCCGTTGGTAAAAGTTGGAAGTAAAAAAACTAGAAGTCCTAATGGAGTATCATGTCAAAATATGTGAAATTTTGTTGATATGGCGTATATTAGATCTATTTTTAAACAGCAAACTTATTCAAACCTATCCATATTGAAAATTTCATGTGAAATCATATAGAAATTAAAGATTAGATATTTTGTGCATTGTGTGTCATTTGACAGTTTGATGCCTCATTCATCTGGTTTGCATGTTGCAGTTCAAAAATTTGAAAGGTCTATGATAGATGCTCCTGGTCCTTGTGTTCTTTTTGCCACTCCTGGGATGTTAAGCGGTGGATTTTCAGTTGAAGTTTTTAAGCACTGGGCAGTGTCAGAAAATAACCTTGTCAGTTTGCCTGGGTACACCTCTTCTCTTTCTGTTTTTACAGTACATTTCTTCTCTTTCTTTTCTTCCTTTCTCTTTACATTTTCCGTTTGATAGCATGATGAGCATAATGCAGATTAATGTTTACCACAATTAGATGTCACGTTGAAAAGTGTATGGATATCAAACTATTTTAGTACTGTCCTTTAATGATAAATATCAGGTTTGTCTAAAACTTAATAAATTTGGTACAGTTTTCTCTTTTGGATAAACTTTAGGATTAATATATTGGTGATAGCAGCATGCGTAGGAAACCAACAATTAAATCCACCCAAAAAATTAATGAATTGGATGTATTGGATCACCGTTTATTATTGAATGGTTAATATACCAACATATTTTGTGTAATCACTTGGGTCTAGGTTCATTGGCTGGTTGATTCTTGATTAGGCGAGCCTAGGTGAGGTTTTAGAATTTAAAGTTGAATTAGGGAATAAAATCCCCATTAGAGCATGCTTTTTGCAACTCCTCAATCTCAAACCAATGTTTAGAGACTATCAAAATTGTTACTCTATTGCTGGTTATGCTTGACAAATCAAAATCCAATGCCTCTTTGCTTCATTTCAATAAATAAATCAAAATGTGGATTTCAATTTCTATAATATATTGTAAGTTACTGAAGCATTTAAGTAAAGAAAATTAGAACAGAAAAAATAAAAATTCACGATTTATGGAAAGCAAAGGGTTTTAGTAAAATAAATAAACAAGTAAAAATTGAAAAAAAAATGAAAAAACAGTGACAGAAAATTTTGGAGGGAAAGAAGCATAAGGGAAAGATTGATGACAAAATAAACACGACACTCTGGTTCTATTTGAGTGCAATTTTATTAATGGTGGATGGTGGCAGCACATCAAAAATATGGAAGATGGTGGTTGCCAGTTACAAGTGCAGTAACTATGAATTTTGGTTTGTTCTCTTATCTATAGTTTTTTTCTTTCATGGCCTTGCCTTTCTGCATTGTACACTATGTCACAACATATACTGTGGTTGATGGAGAGGCTTTCCTTACCCATTCCTTTTACTGTCTCTTCCACAGTACTCTTTTTCTTTTTAAGAAAAAATATGTATAAATATGTACCAAAAAAATTAGTGTAAGTGATCTATTCTATTTTGATGTACTCATATACCAGTTCTGTTCTGCTAATCTGTTACTTTGTTACCCTTGTAGGTATTGTGTGCCCGGAACAATAGGTCATAAATTAATGTCAGATAAGCATGACAAAGTTGATGTAGATCCTAATACAAAAATAGATGTGCGTTGCCAGGTACATATATCTACTTTCAATTCAGTATTTTTATGAACTTCAGCTTATAGATGTTCTACCTGGGTTGGTAAAGGCGTTGGCAACATGTACAAGTAAAATAGTAAATAAAGCTGCCTAGTGATTAAAATAATATGATAAGTATATTGAAAGCAGGAACATAAACATCTTGACTTTCACAGATTATAATTGCATTAGTCTAACTTCCTGAGTTTGGTGTTTGCTGTGATGAGTTTGCTTCTGAAATGACTCAAGTCTACAATTGAAACCATACTTCTTTTGTCATTTCTTTGTTGGATAAAAACAAACTCTATCCTTGTCTGCTTGAGTTGATATTGTTATAGTGGGTAATGCTTATAAACTGATTTTAAGTTCATGTTCCACTTCAACTAATGCTTGTATCGCTGTCACCGACTGATGTTCCTCCATTTATCATGAGTTGTTTTGAAAACTTGTGTTTAGGAAATAAAAGCAGACATTGCAATTTTGTTTAAATTATTGTTTTTCAAGTCTTGAAAAGCTTGAATATCCAAAAACAAGAAAGGCATGTAGTTAAACCTACATTTTGTATAAAATTTTAATTGAGAAATATATTGTACAAATTGGCATTGAAGGGAATTGAGTCAGTTCATTTAGTTTTTGCCTTTCTGGAATACCTTTGATTCGTCTTAAATTGACAGATTCATCAATTGGCTTTTAGTCCTCACACGGATTCTAAAGGGATAATGGATCTTGTAAATTTTCTCTCCCCGAAGCATGTTATACTAGTGCATGGCGAGAAGCATAAGATGGCTTCCCTTAAAGAAAAAATTCATTCTGAATTGGGGATTCAATGTTATGATCCAGCAAATAATGAAACCGTAACCATTCCTTCAACTAACTATGTAAATGCAGAAACCTCAGACACTTTCATTCGAAGCTGCTTGAGTCCGAACTTCACGTTTCAGAAGTGCAGCTCGGTGGACATATGTGACTCAACTACGATAGACAAAAACTTAATGCCTGAGCTTCAAGTTGAAGATGAAAGGGTAGCAGAAGGAGTTTTGGCTGTGGAGAAAGGAAAAAAGGCAAAGATTGTACACCAGGATGAACTTTTGCTTATGTTGGAGGAACAGAAGCACGATGCTTAGTTTGCATACAGACTTTCTGTACATATTGGTGACTCAATGGATAGCTTAAACGACGAATTCTCTTGGCTCCTAATTTAAGGCTCTAATTATTGATACTATATGCTCCTAACATAGTCTCCAGCGTTATGATGCAGGATAAACGGAATTACTGTGATTGTTTTTCTGATCCTTTACGAGTTTTGTACAATTTATTTAGTGATTTATATTTTATTGGGTTATTCTAGGCAACCACATGTTCATCAAGAATTAATAGGGTGTATTCAGTGATCAGTATTTCAGATTGGTTTTTTAGTGTTGTGCTAATTTTTTTTTTGCTTTGTATGTTACCAGTTTTCAAAAAATTAACGTCAAGATCTGTGGTTATGTTATAAGGTGTGATTATTGTAGTAAGTTGCTGTCGAAGTGAATTATTAAATCCTAATTTTATGATTTATGAAGGTGTTTCTGTACTCTAGACATCAGAGTTGGTTTGGTGTAAAAACCAACAAAAAGAAAGTAAAAGAACGGAAAACGCAGATTTTAGAAATTATTCCATGGTTTTTGGGTGAAAGGTAGTAAGGAAAGAAGAGTTTTAGTGCGGTCTATATATATAACGTTTTCTCCATCAGAAAACATGAAGAGTATTTTTTTGTGATTTATCTAAAATATTCTTTGTTACATATAATAATAGTATCAATAAGGATTGTCACAAGTAATAGACACTTGTGTAATTTAGAGTTCAATTTTAGTTAATTCTTGAATATAAAATAAATTGAATTTAAAAGAAAATATTTATCTTATATGCAGTTTATTATCTCCAACAAAAATTAATCATTATTTTTAATAAAAATTATTTTTTATATATACCATGAAGAACATAATAATAATAATAATAATGATGATGATGATGATGATGGTATAATATTATAATTTTTTATGCAAGTTTTCTCTAGAATATATAATTTACTAAAAGGACAACATTACATATCTCATTTTTATGTGTAAATATTTATCATTTTATAAGCCTATCTTTCCTTTTTATAGAATCATATAAGAAAGAGAAAAAAAAAAAAGCAATTTTCTTTTTCATTTTATCTTCTAGCTTTTACTTTTAACTAAAAATGTATTCACTTTCCATTCTTTTTCTTTCATTATTCTTTTTTCTTTCCTCGTGAACCTTGTGCCTGATTTTCTAGCTTATCTTCTTTTAGTTTTAGCAATACTCTTTCCCCACCTAAACTAAATTGTCGTGGTGTGAAAATTTAGCCAAATGGTTTGACTAAACTTGCTCCAACACAATCCCAAAATAATTACAATTAACAAAAAAAATTATCAAGTAAATTGGTATTGAGAATGGGACTTGACTTTGTTTTTCAATAAATGCATTTCCAAGCTACTTAAATAAGTGTTTTGTGTAGACAAATGAGGAAGAAGAAAGGATTTGTGTGAAAATTAAAGGTTGAAAAATAAAAGAATTAAATGAAAACCATAAAGAAAAACTGTAAAAAGGCAAAAAAATATAAAATGCTGAGTAAAAATAAGTTTGATTGTGTCCCCTTTATAAGTACATGATCTATATATATATTGCTAGGAACTACAATAATCTATCGAACCACTTTTTCTATCAATAATTGTCTAAAATGTGGCCTTAAAATTCTGTTAAGTTAACCTCTCACAATAATAAACGAATAAACTAATTTAAAAAATCAAACCATATCACAACATTTATTTTCAGTTTTAGTTTTTAATTTAACATGTGTAGTTTAAAACTGGCTATAAAAAGAATAACGAGTTGTTTTAATTTTCTATAATAGTGACGAGAATCCCACGATTTGTGAAAGCATTACATTGTTTAAGCGGTTCTTCATTTTTTAGAAAAAGAAAAAAAACTTTTAACTGAAATCATTTTTGTATCATTATTTATGTTTATACTGTATTTTTACTGAAAAGCTTGAAAGGGCATCTAACGTTAGGGATAGGGTGTTGGTTTTATCACATGATACTCCCTTTGTACCGTAATTAAGGCTAGGGGCGGCGGACCCAGGATTTCATGGCTTGAAGGCCAAAATCAAGCATTAATATTTAAACCAAATATTGGTATAAAATAATTTAAGAATAAAAAATAAAAATACAATTATATAGAAGATATTAAACATATTTTTAAAGATCCAAAATTACAAAGTCTAATTTTTATAAGTACTCATAAATCCTGTTGTATCAAGCTCTTGAGACTTGTTTCAAACCATAAAAATCTTCTTTAATAGATAGACTTTGTACTCATATCCTTTAACAAGGTAATCTTCAAAGTTGCTCAAGATAGATTTCTTCCTCTAGAAATCCATTTAAGAAAGCTAATGACATCAAGTTGGTAGATTTTCCATCCTTTTTGTGTTGCAATAGCTAGCAACATCCTAATGGTATCCTGTTGTGCAACCAGAGCAAACGTATTAAAGAAATCTACTCAAACAATTTGAGCATACCCCTTTCCTACTAACCTTGCTTTATGCTTGTTCATTGATCCAGCTACATTCAACTTTGTTCTAAACACCAACTTCACACCTATGATTTTTTTTTTTGTGTGTGTGTTAAGGCCTTTCAACGAGTTCAATCTATGGCACATAAATAAAGCACAAGCATCCAATGTCTTTAAAAAAATTCAAGAAGTCTATTTAGCAAAAGGAGTCTTCCCATCTACTGCTTTAGTGGGAATTCTATTTGGCAAAAATACTATACTGTTTAAAGCCTCTATCCAATATTCCTTTGGCAATCCTTTCTCATAAAGCACACATATGACCATATCCATTATCATTCGATTCTTTCTTTCACAAACCCCATTTTGTTGAGGGGTGTAAGGAGCTATTAATTGATGCTCAATGTCTGCTTCCTCACAAAACATGGTGAACTGAATTGTTCTGAAGTATACTTATTTCCGTTATCAGACCTTAAAGCTTAAATCATGCAGCCACTTTGCTTTTAAATCCATTGCTTAAACCTCCAAAATACACTTGCAACCCTGAGACTTGAGAAAGTAAATCTAGCACATTATGGTGAAATCATCTATAACGATGATGTAATATTTACTCTCTTTAAGCGAAACAATTCTTTGAGGTCTGGCCAAATCTGTGTGACTCAATTGCAGCTTCTCTATTGCTCTCCTTGAAGGGGAACCTTGCTTGTTTTCGACATTGACAATCATCACAACTTGGTAATTCAGAATCTAAGTGAGGTAAGCCATGAACCAACTCCTTTGATTGCATATTCAGCACAGTTGCATGATGAAAATGGACAAACCTTTGGTGCCAAACCTCTACTGTTTATAGTAGCTGGATAAGCTGCTTGCTTCTCCTTCATTGGATCAAATGAGAAACTTTTGTCTCTCATTTTGATACTTAAAATTCAATGGGTGACATTCTTTCTGTAGTTTTCATAGCGTAATCAAGAAACTCACATCTTTACATAAAATAAGAAAGTTCATACCATAGGTCCATAAATAACCAAGATACATAAAAGGATTAATGAAACACAATCAAATTAATAAAACCTACGATGACTCAACCAGTAGCAAATGAAACAATCTAGTTTCCGTCAGAAAAGTAATGAACAATCTACAAATTGGACAACTGTAAATCTAACAAAGGACGAAATAATTCTAAGCAGACTATAGTTGCTAACTTATTCATCAATAAATGCTCTATATATCTTTCTCTACAGAAACGGATAGACAAAACAACCATGAAAACCCAGCGAGTAAGGAGGTAAACTGTTTCTTGTCTTGAAATTATATATACATATTTACACAACAGTTGTTGAAACACCCAGTTGGTACTTGGTAGGTACTTAGCTTTTCTGTCACACTTGTTCGTTTCCCTTGAGAATATTGTACTTGCAGAGAGGACAAGTTGCATTCATCTTCAGCCATTTCACAATGCACGAAGAATGGAAATGATGGTTGCAGGGAAGAGCATGCAGCTCTGCTCCATCCTCGTATGAACAGAGGCATATACAACATTCCTGAAAAGCAACAACAGCGGATAATAATAAAATAGACTCCTGAAAATCAAAAGTTGAATTGTAGCAGACTGTTTTTACAGTCCACAAATGAAGTGTTCTAATCTAAGTCAAGTGATTTTTTTCTAATGGAAATAATTTATTCTAGAGAAACATATACAAGCTCGAATCTTGCATTAAATAAAAAATCATAATAATTGAGTTTAGACCACAAAACAACATACTAGAAGAGCTCAGGCCTACATACATTTTCAACTAGGTTCCTCTCTCAAGAATAGTTTAGCAATATCTTCATTAAAACTATCTACACAAATAAGTAGCACCTAATAAGAGCCTCCTTAGCTAACCCTTTTGTTTTATTATTATTATTTGCTTGGTGACATCATCTTTAATAAGCGTCAAAGTGTACACTTCTTTTCTCCCCTCCTTTACTGCCGAAAGACTCAGAATAGAGCAAACGAAGTGCACCATAAAAGCAGCTAAAGATATGCATTTTTCTATTTACTTTCAATGAGATCTAGTTGAATGCTTCATGGGCCATTATACTTGGAGAATAAAATGCAAACGTAGTTTTTTTCAATTTTCTCAGACTTCGTTCATTGTAGTGCGTGATAATGAATAAATTATTTTATTTCATATAAATCATTTTTTAACCAAGGGACTAGGTTGTAACCTCTTTGGACCTTCTAAACTTAACATATTAAATTTGGAAGGAAAAAAAATATATAAAATACCACCAGTTCAGATGTTTAACGCAAACTTTGAACCTCTCAATTATTTCACAAATTTCTAAAATATCAAGGATTTTAGAAATCAACTCACGAATATGGACCAAAGTAAGAAACCACGAAACTAATATTTGAAGTTGGCAACGACAATTTCAGTACTAGTTGTAGAAATTGCATTTATTATTTTCCCTCCTGGTTAACCAGATTCACACACATGAACACTAGAATACACAGTATAAATCTTTGTACATTGACCGAAATAGAAAATCAGAGAATTATCAGTTTGTATTTCATAGAAGTGATGAACATCAGACAAAAATAAATTGCATTTTGAGAAGAGCATACCACATCCTCGTGTAGAAGTGTTCGTTCATTGGCCAAGTAAGCACTGCTGGTTTCTATGGGAACCATTGATCCAGCTCCACCACTAGGTTTATCCACATCACTTAATATTTGAAATCTGTATTTCGGAAGCATGCTAAGATCTGCTTCTGACGCACCTTCCTATGTTATCCCGAAACAATAGGAGAAACATTAGAAGGTTTACTATTTTGAAATATTGTAGTCAGTCTAAAATATTTTTTGTTCATACCTGTCCTGCAACAGCATAGAGAATAGCAATGATGCAGGGCAAACAACAACAGAGAGCAATGCCAATCAAGCATGCCAAGACAACACAAAAGATGGCAAAAAAGACATCAAATGCCAGAAAGACAACAGCCAACCTGTAGAATTACAAAATCAGATTTTTTTGTCAGTAATGTTAACAGAATTCAGCAAACAATTTATCAAATAAAAAGAATTAGCAAGTATCCATACATTGCATGGATATTTATGAATATATGTAAAATTATATAAATTCAACAAATATTTTAAGAAAATATTGGTTTAATTGATAGATTATTTTACAGGCAATAAAAATAAAATACAATATAAAATGTATTTGAAACTCTTTAAATGTGAGTTTGGACCTAATTCAACCCCAAAAGCTAACAGAAAAAAATAGTTTCTTCATTACACTTAAAGTTGATTGGAAAAAATGGGGTTTTGATTAAAAAAAATAAAAAAACTAAAGATATCCTTTGATTGAATAACTAAAGAGACAAAAAGAAATTTGATATAAAAGTTTGAAACACAAGTCACTACACAATATGAGAAAACACATGACCGCATGAGAAGAAGGATACAGCACAACTAAAGCTTATCTTATTTTCAAAAGTGGAATACAGTAAATGCCCATTTTGATCCTCCACAGTCCACGCAATTACACCCAGCATCACATTTGTGCTCCATTTATTGGGGACATCAAATTAATCCATCAATAGCAAATAATGAAATCCATTTTAGCCTTTTACAACCAATTTGATGGCATCACTTGTGTTTGAAAGACCATAGTGATATATTTATGAATGTCCACAATGAGCATTTGATCAAAAAAAATTTAAAAAAAGAGAGTGTAAAATAGGGTTAAATATTAGTCACTAGTTGCTATGGGAGCTAGTACCCTCTTAAAAACAATAGGTACCCAAAGGAATCTCCATCCTTCTGTTACTCAAAAGAAATAAATGAAAAATGATCTCCTATGTATATGCATTGTTCAGGCACCAGAGTCATATATACATTATTTTAGATGTTAGAAATAAAGGCTTACCAGTACAATCGTGGGGCATCTTGCAGAAGTACATCGCCACCAGAGACAACCCAATAAAAGCCCACTATCCACCAAAGGAATGAAACCCCGGTATTTAACGACTCACATCGTTTTGTGAATCTGTTTTTTTAAGTAATCAAAATCAGTGTCAACCAAACTTAATTATATAGTACAGTCCAGAGAAGTATCAAGTATAATATAATAAGCAAACAACATATAAGACTATAGCAGATTAACATGCTTCATCAGCCAAGGTATTTGGGATAAGAACAGATATCTTGTTTCCTTTTCCCAAAGATATGATAGTCCTGTCCTGTGGACTGCGGTTAGTCCTCACATTACAGTACACAATCTGAGGTAAAGCTTATGTGCCAAAAATATCTACAGAAGAATAACATTTGCTGAAGCCTAAATCAAACCATAAATTCTTTTAATATTACCAGACATATACTGACAATCTTTTTATCAACTATCAAGATTAACCCTTATTTAGTCAACAACATTATAGTGACTGCAATTTTTACCATTTCTTAACTACCCATGAAGTCTTGGAGACTTTATATACTTAAAAGCCTTTAGCAGAAAGAAAAACTATTCCTCTATCACATTAATTAGGTCCAAAGATGAATCTATCACATTGGTAAATAACCACGAGAATAAACAATTGCAAGAATACAGAAAATTTTATACCAGAAGGCTGATACAAAGGGGAAATAATGAATATTAATTGCAATCATATCTCTAAACCTACAGGTAATATGAAAAGCAGGAAAAATGTCACAGTAAAATCTAAAAGAACATGTATAGCATAGTACATTATGAAGGAAAGCCACATTCGATTGGCTATCTTGGTCACTCCTGTATCAATTAATGTTGAAAGAACTTAATTTACATAACTATAACATGCTTCAATATCTTCAAGAAGTCCATGACACCTTCACGGAAACAACTATATGCTTATGTTGTCACGTGCAAGCCCACAAATGATCCTATCTCTTACAAAACACCAATCCATCTAAAACTTGAGTTGCACTTAAATTAATGAATGAAATGTGGAAATAAGGATTGAATACTACTCTACTGAATTAAAGAGATTCTTATTCCATCCCAAAAACCAAGTCCCCTTAAATCTTAAGTTGTTAACATCGAAACCAAAAGAACAATTCAGCTCAATATGAACAAAATTGAATGGAACTGAACGCACCTGGGGCGAGATGTGTTGCCAGAGCTCCCATCTCCGTCGTCACTGTAGTCGTCATCGTCGCCGGTGCCGGCGTCGCTCTCCACGTCCCTCCCCCTCTGGCTGCCGCGGCGCGAGTCTCTCCGGCTCCGGCGCCGGTACTCGAGCCACACGAGCAACACGTGCACGAGGCACTGCAGCGCGTACCCGACGATCCATACGCGGATCGGCGTGTTCGGTTGCTCGGCGGTGGTGCATGCGAGCATCGCCGCCGAGACGACCACGAAGGCCATGTTCCATGACATGTCGAGCGCCACCACCGGCTTGGAGTAGCCCCAGTCAGCGCGGCGCTCCTCGAGCTCACGCGCCGCCGTCTCCCGCGCCAGCATGGATGGGCCACGGCGGCCGACGCGGCCGAGAAGGAGCGCCAGCGCGGGGGCGGGGCCTCGGCCGGCATCGGTGCGGGAGTGGAGCAGCGGCGCATGGGGCTCCGGCGCCTCCGTGGCGGCGGTTTGTGATGACATGGCAGGCCGAGCTCTCTAGAGAGAGAAAGAGTGAGAGCGTTGCATGATTGAAATTGATTAATAAATAATTAAATGATGATAATGATAATAATAAAAAATGGAGGAGAGTTTTGAGTATGAAGGAATTGAACGGAAACGGAGATTTTGGTTAGGCGGTGGCGTGATAAGAATAAGAAGAGTAAAGAGTGATTTGTGTTTGGGAAAACGGAGATAGAAATGAGAGAAGGAAGGGATTGTGCAGTGATGCGTTGAAGGGTGGATGGTTGTTGAAAGAATAGTAGTTGTGTAGTGTGTTCTGTACGTAATTGCCCTTTGCTCGATTATTGATTATTTAATTCTTGGTTTCTTTAAATTGCTTTTATCGATGGTATCTGGGACCAAAAATATACTCTAATAATTATTGTGTAATAACAAAATAATTATTTTAAAATGATTATTATTTTAATTTTTAATATAAGATAATTATTTTTCCATTTATATTTATTAATAAAGTTAATTTGCTAAAATTATTATTTTATTTATTTATTTATTTATTTTGTGTAACATAAGACGATAATTACAATCAAAAAGGGAGGAAATATTTTTATCCTTCAAAATTTATGAATAGAAAGTTTTGTCAAATGGAAGGTTTAATTTTTTTATTTTATTTTATTGAGTGAAAGTCTAAATTTTCTTACACATATTCAGTATTTACACATGTCAAATTTGAAATATTTTTTAATAACTCTATTAATCATAATTATTTATTAATAATCTGTCAAAG
>PYAF01004908.1:471864-506239 GCA_007407185.1 Glycine tomentella
GTAGAAAAACTTTACACTATTATTATATAAATTATTTATTCTTTAAAAATACTTACAAGTATACAAAAGTTCATAAAAAATACATTAAATTACTTAATAAGAAATTAAAAATACATATAATCAACAACAAAGCAGCAAAGCCTTTAACAAATATTTTTAATATGAATTTAATTAAAATGCATTGATATTGTAGAAAAAAAGGTTATCATTTAATAATAGATTGTAGTTTATGGTAAGATTATTGATTGCTCTACTAGCGATTTTGAAAGTGGTGATCTTTAATTAATAATATTTATATTGGTACATAAAAATTAAACATTATAATATTATGTATGGAGTTTTTTTATTAATTACTATATCTATAAACAGTATATTCATACAATAATTATTAATAACAAATTATTTTGTAATAATTAATGTTATTCATAAATATTTAAGAAAATGTTTAAAATAATTTCTTAATTTTCCAATAAGTTTTTTTTATTCTAAAATTTTCCAATAAGTAATTAGAACTCTTCACTCTCTTTTTTTCTTTTGAAGTGAATCAATCAACTTTTAAAAGCAAATCTATTTTACTTAAACCACAAAAATTAATTAGATTTATGCATTCACGTTTTATACTGTAATAATATTTCACTTTGTGAATATTAAATAGTAATGCAGAATATATCAATAATATGTTTATTTATTTTAAGATAATAAAAAAAAATGCTAAGTTGCAATATGATTGACACAAATCCAAAATGAATAAGTTGCTTTTCTTATGAGCGCGAAGCTCACTTGACAAACATTCTTGTAAAAATCTCCTGCATCCAAAAACTAATTGAGTAACAAGGAATAAATAAAATTACTTATACTTTAAGTTTGTCTAATAATTCTCTAAATTAAGTTTTGCTAGTCTTCCAATGTGCCATTGATGATTGATCCCCTGTTATGCAGGAGTGGAGTGTCATTATATTTTTAAGGGGAAAAAAAGAAGAAGCAACTCCTAAATCCTAACTTCCCAGTCGTATCGTCAATTCGTCATCCATTCCCTTCTATATTGTTACAGGATTACATCCCACGTCACATCTATTTCTCCTCAACGGTTCGAGTCTTACACTCGTTAAATTTCAACCATAAAACTCATCACACAAAATGAGCAACTTCTTATTTTCTTTTTCTAATGTAACTTCAACGAACACAAACTGAGCACACTAAAAACACATTTGCAAAGTGCAAGTGGAAACAAACACCTGACAAGTGCCAAGTAGTAAAGTGGTGATGATAATTGATAACAACGAAAATGAATAATTCCGTAGCGTAGAGTTCTTAGATAATAGCAACTTGGACGGATTAAGTTATTTATTTAATCGATATAGATTCTGCTATACGAGATTAGTCTCCACACCCTCATCAAAAACCTCTTTACGCGTAATTTTTAGCATTAGGGGAAAAAAAGGATAAACAAGTAAAACAAATAAAAATAGGTTTATTGAGGCGAGAAATGACTTGAGTAGCACAGTAGCTGCTGCCTGCTGCAATAAAAAGAGGGTAACTTACCCCTTCTCCTCTCCTTCAGAAACAAAAAAACGCATTCTCTCTCCCACCAAAGTCAATTAATTCGTTTTTCTGAATACCCATTCCCACAATCCAAACATGGTCTTCTGAGGTTTTGGTCCCCGATCACCATGATTCTTTTCAGCTTCACCTCCATAATATTTCTCGCCGCCATCGTTTTAATCGCGATTCGGGCGACGCTGTTCCAGACGGGGCATGCGAAGAAGCTATGGAGAACAATCGAAGACTGGTTCCACGTGTACCAGTTCTTCCAGGTCCCAGAACTCAACGAAACCACGCAGCACAACCACCTATACAGGAAGGTCTCCCTCTACTTACATTCCTTACCTTCCATCGAAGACTCTGACTTGGCCAACCTCATCACTGGCAAAAAGCAAAACGACATCGTACTCTGCCTCGGCCCAAACCAAACCATCGAAGACCATTTTCTCGGAGCCACACTCTTCTGGTTCAACCAAACCGGAACCTTTGTTCTCAAGATCAGAAAGGTGGACAAACGGAGAATCCTCCGTCCTTATCTTCAGCACATTCACGCCGTCGCCGACGAAATCGACCAGCAAGGGAAGCGCGACTTGCGCCTCTTCATGAACACCGCCGACGACTTCCGACGCTGGAGATCCGTTCCGTTCACGCATCCTTCCACGTTCGACACCGTCGCCATGGAACCGGATCTCAAAAGCAAAGTCAAATCCGATCTCGAATCGTTCCTCAGAGCGAAGCAGTACTACCACCGCCTCGGCCGCGTCTGGAAACGGAGCTTCCTCCTCTACGGTCCCTCCGGCACCGGAAAATCGAGCTTCGTCGCCGCCATGGCCAATTTCCTCTCCTACGACGTCTACGACATCGACCTCTGCAAAATCTCCTGCGATTCGGATCTGAAATCACTCCTCCTGCAAACGACACCGAAGTCGGTGGTGGTGATCGAGGACCTGGACCGGTTCCTCGCGGAGAAAACGGCAAGAATAAGCGCGTCGGGGATACTGAACTTCATGGACGGGCTTCTAAGCTCGTGTTGCGCTGAAGAGAGGGTTATGGTGTTCACGATGAACACGAAGGAGCATGTTGACCCAAACCTGCTTCGACCGGGTCGTGTCGACGTGCATATTCATTTTCCGCTTTGTGATTTTTCGGCGTTTAAGACGCTTGCGAGTAGTTACCTTGGGGTGAAGGAGCATAAGTTGTTTCCTCAGGTGCAGGAGATTTTTCAAAACGGGGCGAGTTTGAGTCCCGCAGAAATCGGTGAGTTGATGATCGCAAACCGGAACTCACCGAGTCGGGCTATTAAATCGGTTATCACCGCCTTGCAAACGGACGGTGATGGGAGGGGGTGCGGCTTGATCGGACGGCAGACGGAGGATAATGAAATGGATGAACCTGATGGGGTTGTGTGCGGTGAGGGTCTCCATACGGTTAAGGATTTGCGGAAACTGTACGGTTTTTTCAGGTTCAGGGTTACTAGAAGAACTTCGTCATCCAATGCTTCCTTGCCCCCCGCAAGCCCATTGCGATAGTTATTAGTTACTACATTGGAAAAAGAATAAGCATTGTTCTCGATTGCACTTCATTCCGGGGAAAGAAAGCAATTTGGGGGCAAGCTTCTTTTTTTTTTTTTTTTTTTTTTCTGTTCATAGCCGAATTAGTCACAACATTTATTCATTGGAAAGTGTTGGTAATTGTCGTTTTTGGAGCGATTTGCATGGGACTGTAAGTGTATACCTTAGAAATAGATTCATAAATTGCATATAGGAAAACAATTTGCATAGGCAAAACAAAATTATCCTGTAGGGTTTGTTTCCCCATTTTGGTGAATTGTGAATCCACTTTCATGTATATATTTCTTCAGGTAAAAACAAAATCCTTCAAGCCCAGTTGAAATGTTTCTTCTCCCCCAACCCAAATAGAGTTTTGTTTTTTTGTTTTCAAAACTGGTTTTCTCACTTTCTGATTATCAGAATTATGTGTTAATACATCTTGTTTTACCAATTATTTGGGTTAACATCAAGTCCTTAAAGGGTGTTTGGCTTAGTTACAAAGTTAGAAATAATTACACTTCTTTTTGCTAGCTAACTTTTTGAGAAAACTTTGAAAGATAAAAATATTATATTTCTTGAATAATTCATTTCTAAACAAACACTTAATTTGGAAGCATTGGTTTCTTGTTTCATTTACATTACATATTACACATATGCCTGTGATGAACAGGTCATAAAGCGATTGATTACTATTTTCATAAGTATAACTCACGACAATTATTTTTTTTGTTTTTTTGTGCTAACTATCACAACAATTTTTTTAATCTTTGCTGTTGTTGTCGGTGGGTGGTACGCAAATTGAAAGGGAAAACAAAAAAACAAAGTCATCACACCTTAGCAGTCAATTTAATGCACATCTATTTCAACGTATATAACAAGTACTGGGTTTCACTATCATGAAGTAAACAGAACCTTTACTCCTTGCATATGTAAGACAGTGAAAATCTTTTAAAGTAATCGACTTATTTCCTCCACGTGAACCTTGAAATATATCAAGAAATTTAAATATATTTTATGGAAATGGAAAATAAATTAAAAGGCAAATATACTTTAGCCTGTCATCTTTATAAATACAAAAAGTGTTGAAAACATACTTTTTAACATACTTTTTTATTATTAATTTAGATTTGACAAAATATATAAATATTATAAGTGAAACTTATTTGATAAAAATTAAAACTCACAAATTGTGACTTTCAATAGATTTTAGTTAGTCAATATTTAAAAGTATGGTTAAAAAAGTATGTTAGAGAGTCCTACAGTACTATAAATATATTATGGTGCAAGCAAGTTGTTAGATACCAAATTACATGCCACAAACACACATTCTCGTAGTCAAATTTTAATTTTAACTTCAGATAAAGTAGTTTGCCTATAATTTGGTGCAACGACTTGTTTTCTGTCAGAGAACGATCAAACTCCTCCATTTTTATTTTTCCCAACTTGGTGATAAGTACTTATTCGGCTTTTTTCTGCTGAAGTCCATCTCTGTTGCCTTTAGTTACAGAAACAGCCAACTAATCACAAGAAATATCAAGCACGAGGCCAATTTGACATGACTAAATTAGTGAACTAGGCTCTTACGTTTTCATAAGGGCCACCTTAAATAGTTAAGTACATGACAAAAACCAGCAGAAAATCTCAGTAGTTGTTCTTTCCGGAGCCTATTAGTCACTTGAAGTTAAATAGTGTTCAACTAATTCATGACATATTGACATGCAATTATATTATGAAGAGTCACATATGATTCCTTGTTCCATCTTCCCTTTTTATATTCTAAGCATTGGTCCATTAGCAAGCATCTTCGGAGAAGACAGCAAATTAATTACTAGCCAAGTATATAGTATACAATTTCAAACCATTTATATTTATTTGATTTGGTTGCGTATTCTTTATTCCCCGCCAAACTCAATGATTGTAGTTTTGTGAGGAATATAGAGAGATAGATGTGTGTGTCCGCGCGTATAAGACTATATTCTACTACCAATAAGTTTTTCATATATTAAATTAGATTATTAATTTTTTTAGTGTGGTTAAACCTTATAATTTAATTTCTCTCAAAGAATGATATTTTAATTTTAAATTTTCTAAATTTTAATTTTAAATTATTTTTATGCATGTATTTTATATGATTTCAAACATATATCATAATTTTAATTTATTTTCTAATATTTTATTTGTATATAAAAATAGTCTCATAATTCACAAAATATTTGCTAATTTAAATTAATAGAGATAATAAGCCAAACAACTATAATTTAATCAACGTAGCTCTAACAAAAAATTTAAATAAGCTGAATTCGCCATTATAGTTTATATATACATTTCAAAATTTGTAGATCAGCAAATAACCAACGCAGTGAACGAACACACTATCAAGGGAATTATAGCTCACCTACACAAGAGATAATGGGAAAGAAGTGAAATAAATTTTCACTTTTCAGACTTCACTCTTCAGTGCCTCTGGACTCTGGACGTAGTAATCAATGGAGTAATTTCCTTTTCCATCTAAACGTATTAATTAATGTAACCAGACCTACAATCTAATAATGTAAAATGACAGTATGTAATGGAAGAGCCTTTCAGCTCTTTAATTTTGATCATGGCATGTTCAACCATTTTTTGCTCTATCTCCGGTGATTAAGTCGCAGTATTTATTTCAATCTACTAAAGCAATAATGAATAGCAAGCAATTTTCAACATCAGGCCAGCTGGAGTTGTAAATTAAAAGATCATCAGCCTTGAGGGTGTGCATAGCTTATTTTTTAATAGAAACCAAACTAGTTTTAAAACCAAAATTAGATTTTAATTAAAATCAGTTTATAAAATAAAAAAAATTGAACCAACTTAATTTAAAAAATAGTTTACATCATTTAAATATTTTAAGTGTGATTTGGTTTCAAACGTGACTTGATTTAATTTAAATGATTTTGTTTTACAACCCTGGATAGCCTCTTTGGGATTTGTGAAGTGAATGGACACCAACCCGAATCAAACCAGGTTCTGCCCAGTAATTGAAGACAAGGCATCCATCAGTATCACTCATCAGTGTTCCCCAAACCACCGTGGTACATAATCTGACAGGTAACATTATGAGCTGTAATTGTTCTAACAGAATGTTAATTAATCAAATAAATTAATTCATCAGAGAAAATCAAACTTTTTTTTGGGACAAACAAGATAATTATACTTAAGTAAATGTAATTAAGTGCAAAATATTTAAATATAGCTCCATTATTTAAATAGTACGACTTCTTAATATATATAAAAAAATAAAATAAAACAATATAATAATTTTTAAAAGGATTAATAATAAAAAAATTCTTAACTATACAATTAGTCCCTTAATTATATTTTAGGATTTAATCTGGCCCATCAATTATTAAAAGATTCAATTTGATCCCTTGATTGTTTAAAATGAAACAATTATACTTTTTGTTGTAAGATATGTTAATTATTTGATGAAAATCAATATTCTTTTTGCATTGGTTGTCAATATAACTAATATAAAACTTGACATTTTTTAAATTGGTTGTTTGACGGTCAATATAAAAGGATGTCTTAAAAAATTATTTGAACTGAACTTTTTACATCGGTTATCAAATAATTAATTTAAAAAATACAATGTTTTACATCGATTGTGTTGATAACCTATACAAAATGATATAATTGTTTCATTTTAAATAATCAAGGGATCAAATAGAATATTTTAGTAATTAAGTAACTAAATTAAACCTTAAAATATAATTAAGAAACCAATTATTTAAATAAATCTTTTATTTTTAGTTTTTCTCACAAAATTCATCGGTAATATCAATTAAAATTGATGTTACCTTAACTAATAACTGACATTCAATCCAAAAACAAAAAATTGATGTTACATTACAAAAGTCAATGATACTTCCCATTTTAATGTTAGTCAAATATCAATACTATGATTAGTACTGAATGCATATTTGGATTAAAGTTGAGAGGCCTTAAAAATATTTTTACTTTCAAAGCAATGATTTTTCTTATAAGTAAAAGTTTGATGATTGCTCATTGCTGTAAAAACTCGTTTTGGTTATTTTATCGTACATGTGTATTTAAAAAAAAATGTGATTAGACAAAGTTAGTGAATCGTTCACAATTATAACATATGAATAAGAAGAAAAATATATACAAAGACTTCAATCTTTATTTAACTTCAAGGAAACAATGTAAGCTATGCATTTAAGTATGAAACATTGCTTGCAAACTATACAAGATTATATATAGTGATGTAGTCGCGGCTTTAAACTGTAGTATCAATCACTCACATGAATAAGAAGAAGAATATATACTATTTGTATCATTTTATTTAAGGAGTTAAGAACCTTATAGAGAATTTTGTTTTTTTTTTATAATATTTTCTTCAAATTAGTTTTGGTATAAACTATTTTTATGAAAATATATAATAAATATTGTAAATTAATAAAAAAAATTCTCTATCTTGTAAAGATTGAAAAAGATAACTAATGATAATTTTAATTTTAAAAGTTATAGTTACACTTAACATATTTTTATTGGTTAAAATTTATTAAAAATTTTAAATAATGAGTGGAATTTATCAAATAAGAAGAGGGACCATATAATTTTATGATGTCTAACAAGTTTTAGCTTCCATAAAAAAAAAGTTTTAGCTAATAATAAGAAGCGTATTAAAAGAAATGTTTTGATAGCAAAAGCAAATATATTAATTAATTAAATAGAAAGAATGAGAGAATGGATTTCAATAATTTTATTATTTTAAGAGTAATGAAGAGAAAATTTTCTATAGAATATCAGTCACGCTTGAGCAACCTTGCATCGTGCTGTCTATAAATGTGGGAACACAAACTGAACAGCAAATTAATGCAAACATGAAAAGTTACTATTTTTCAATTAGAAATGACAAATTGTATTATGAATGAAATTAAATAACGGGCCATTGTCAAAACTACTTTGGGTGTTTCTTCTCTTTGTATTTTAGGTCGAACCTTGGGTGTTTTATTATGTTCCAGTTGTTTCCGACTGATTTATGACCATATATTGCTTATACAATACTAATACCTAACCCATCATTATATTTGGTCTACGAGGGTTAATTGTTCAACAAACTCTTAGTTCACCATTAAATAATACGAAAAAGCCAGAAAAATCGCACCAAACTAACTCGGAGTCAAGTCATAGCAGAGATAATTGAGAGCGACGTCCACACAACTTTTCTATTGTTTTGTCAAATTCTACACCCACATATATAATAATTAGAGATGCAATAATGTTTTTAATTTTAGTTTTTATACTATGGTTCGATTTTAATTTTTCATTTAAGATTTAGATTTTGTTCTCTTTGAAAGTTTTCACCAGAGGAATTGGGTCCCTTATTTTGTTCATTTGTTGTTTTTCTTGTCGTTTCATAATTGAAAGAAGAATAATTGAATAACCATTTGAAGAAGGTTTTTACTTATTAAGTTTTTTTTTTTTTAAATGACAAGGATAAAATAAGTAATTTGACAGAATGTGTGATTATTTAATTTATTAAGATCTTCTTTATTTTCGAAGATTTCATATATTTTTTTAACCTTATTTATTTATGATTATGATCAAATAAATAAGGATTGGTACTTATAACTTTGTGAATAGTATCATCATATTGTAGCACATCATAACTCAACAAAATATTAATTTAAAAAATTAAAATGGGTTTAAAGTTTGACGTATCGTTTGGGAAAGGGATATATGCAAATGCAAATGCAAGTTCAGAAACTGCGTAAGCTGAAAAGAAATGGAGTAGAATATATGCAAGATGCACACGAAATGAAGTCAAATTAGAACGGCTTGGGTGGGAAGTAAACAACTAGTATTTGTTTATACTTTAAATGAATAGTCCCATTTTCATCAAGGTCGGTTGGCTTGGCAGTCATCAATTACTTGAATATTGAAACTTTCTAGTTTCTAATGAATGGTTTGAACAAATTTTATATTCAAACGTAACTGCATGATTCATGCCAGATGGTTAGTTTCACGAACTTTCCGGTTAGGATAACCTAAGTCAAGAAAATGATCTAAACTTATATATTTTTTAATGAATTTAACTTGTATTCATTTTTTGTGTAATTTCTTTTTACATAGATATATAATATACATTCACTTTATTTTCACATCATATTATTCATTAACATAATGTGATACTAGGATGATTTTTTTATTAAATGTTTATCTAAACAAATTACACTAATTATGCGTATAACTATTTTTTTAATTCATTTCTTCGTTTTGTTATTTTAATATTGCGTCCCTTTTGTATTGGTAGTATATAAGTGTGGGCTTATGTTTACTAAAGCCCAAAGCCCAACCTAGCAGTCATATATTTTGGGTCAAATTTGGAATCCTCAAAGCAGGACTCAACAAGCCAATTCTAGTTTTTTTTTTTTTTTTTTTATCCATGAAAACTCAACACGATAGCACAGTAGATTTACGACACTCACAAAAGTAAATAAAAATAAGCTCGTAACTACTTTTTTTTTTTTTTCAAAAGAAGGTAAAAACAAACATTAAATTCATCGCTGTTGCTGTAATAAGTCATAATCAAACTGTAACAGGAAAATTGCGAGCATGCATGAAACAGATGAAATCTATGATCCTCACCAACCACATTATCCCTATATGTATACATATATCAGAAAGGAATTACTGCATGTACTTTTCACTCCTCTCTCGCTCTCTGTTTTTACTTAGATCTTAACAAGAACATGAAGACAACTTCTTCACCTCAGTAATTTCTAACTCAGCTCCTGAGATAACATCTATTTTTAACCCTTTAAGAGTGGCAAGATTGTTGTCAGCATTGGCCTTCCCATTACCACATTCCAAGGACCTCTTTGAGATAACCCTATGGATCTCTTCCAGCAACTTGAAAAAGGCACTCTCCACATTCTCACCACTGAGAGCTGAAGTCTCAGAGAAGAAGAGGCCCTGATCCTCTGCAAACTCCACTGCATCTTCAGCATGGACCACTCGTTGGTCCACAAGGTCACCTTTGTTCCCAATGAGCATGATCACAATGGAACTGTCGGCGTGTGCTCTCAGTTCGTCAACCCACCTAGCCACATGATCAAACGACTGTCTTTTAGTAATGTCGTACACCAGCATGGCCCCTAAAGCACCTCTGTAGTATGCACTTGTCACTGCCCTGTACCTACATAAGACCAACAACATTTACACATTTTTTAATGTTACATTTTTTTATCAATTTCTGTAGATCGCTAAGGCAGAATGAAGATCACATATCCTCCCACACACAAGAAAAAAATTATCACATATTTCAAATTTCTTATTAGTTAGTTTCTTATTTAATTTTTCAATCAAAGAGAAGAACAATAATAGATTATTTAATTCAGCTAAGCCAACCATTTCTCAAATATGAATTCATTAGATTGTCAGTAAATGTTTTGCTTTTCCTAGAAAGTGAGATCTGAATACTAATTTAGATTTGTCTAACTCAGCTTAGCCAAGTTTTTATTTGTATAACTTAATGTATTTTTTTCCTTATTTTACATTCAAGTCAAATTAAACTGATAATATCAAAATATTTTACATTCTCATTTAATTATATATTATTATATATGCTAAATTTATTAATTTTTATAATAAATATTTTAAAAATTAGACCTAATATAAGTTGTAATTAAATGGAAATATATATTTTTTACATTGTAAATACGTGAAAAATAAATTCAAATTAACGTGGAAGGTAATGCTTTTCACTAAAAAAACTGAGAATTGATTTTTTAACCCAAAAGAATTGAAGGAGGGCTGAAATTTCTATCAGTGAAGTGACTCAGCGACCACAGTTATACTTGCATCCAAGTATATCTCCATTTAAAGTAAACCACAGTTTGGGATTTTAATTGCATTACATTTTGCTAGGGCTGGAGATAGTCATAGAGTACTCAGCATCTCGAATCTGACAAATTAGATGAGCTAACAAACATCACATGCATGATGCAACAAGTATCACATTCTTCCAGTACTGTTAAGAGTCTCTCTTGTAAAATAATGATGTGGTTTTTGGACCAGATCATCAGGAAAAGGAAAAGAAAAAACCGTACAATCAAAGTCAAGCAACTCAACATGTGATGTGCTTGTGTAATACATATGATAGTAAGATTCATAAGTCAAATTGGGATTACATTATTAAATATACTAGTGTTCAAGTTAGTATCATAAAGGAAATTCAATGCATGCTCTCCCTCACTTTCAAGGGATGAACAAAATCAAACATAGATATGAAGGATGCATGAGATCAGGAAGTGAACCTTTCTTGGCCAGCAGTATCCCAGATCTGGGCTTTGATGACTTTGCCATTAATTGTTACAGTTCTTGTCTGGAACTCAACTCCAATGGTGGACTTTGAGTCAAAGCAGAATTCATTCTTTGCAAACCTTGACAGTATCTGAGTCTTACCCACAGCTGAGTCCCCTATCACCACCACCTTAAACACATAATCTATTTTTTCATGCACATTCACTTTCACCCTCTCAGCCTCAACCCCATTCATTTCCTGATTCATTTTCTTCCCAAGATCAGCAATAGCTTGGAAAAAATTAAGTAAAACACTTCTTCTTGCCCAAACTATAGCGTCTAATCTAAAACATTGGTTCAATCTTCCCTACTGGTCGTGGAGGTAATTAAGCAGGAAAAAGTTAAAGAATATGAAAAAGGTAGGAAAAGAAAATAGATGAAACGAACAAGATCGGTGTTGAATCACTGGTAGCAAAAGAAGGAAGTAGGCTAAGTAATGGCCCGGTCTTTGTCTCTCTTTAATCCTTTACCAAATTGAATGCACTATACATCAAATATAATAATATTTATATGACAATATTGTGGCCTTGTGGGGGCATTATTACCTTCTGCAACTGAGATACCACTGTATCTGTATGTAGATACATCAACGTAATGTTCAATTCTTTATTAGCCTAACAATAAAAGGGAAAAGAGTACAGACAATTAATCAAATTTTCTAGAAGTTGTGATTCTTGGGAAAGGGATTGAGAATTATATGTGATTGATTGAGTGGTTGAAATGTCAAGTTCATATTTACCTTTTTTCTTAAGTTTTTTTATATCGACCTTAGCTTGTTGTCGATTTATGTGATTATGTCTATCAAATGGCTCTCATAATTTTAATTATCTAAGGGCTTCTTAAAGAGATCGTTTGCATCATTGAAGCGAACGCACAAGTGCTAATAATGCAATATTTTCTAACTTGGGTATGATCACTATAATGTTATCTGAGTCCCTTAGCTGTTTTGCTGGTATCATGATGAATCCTCAAGTGGTGAGACACAGAAAAACGAACTGATTTAAAAAGAAATCAAGGTGTAACAAGGAAAAACCATAGTTCTTTTTGTGTAGTTACTTCATAAGTATATTTAAAATATAATTTTCTTATATTAGAAAATAAGCAATCTTAAATTGGATCATGTTCTTCTGTTGTAAATATTTCTTAAAAAACTTATAGAAGACGGACCATAATGTTATGTAGCATGAGCATGGCCCACCATTTGTTCCAGGCTTCCAGCCACACATGATGGGATGTTGTATTAAACTTGGATCCCCCATAAAAAGGCCCATCACAGTGACCATATATTTATGAAAAAAACATTCTTAAATCCATTTAGGGGACATAGCAATCAGTACAGTAACACTCGGATTGGGATTTCCCTCACCGACAGAACTGGTATAGTACGATTAACACCCTCCAGAATTATCACTTCTTGGTTGTAAACGGTAAAGGTATTGAAGTATTGCATGACCCCATATGCTGCAACGATCTGCAATCACAATGACTGTTGGTAACTAGAGTAGCAATTGTTGCATTCCTCACAAATTGTTTACAACGTGTTAAAATTGAATGTGAGGAAGGCAAATTATATTTGAAAGTTTTATGTCAAAAGTAAATTTATAATTGTGAAATATTCATCATCGTTGGTAATATTTATTTTTTGTTGGCCAATATAATTTAGTAGAGTTTCTTTTTCAACAATATTCAATATTTTTTCATCCATAAAACTAAAAAAACCTAAAATTTTACTTAAATCTTATAAATTCAATTTTACTTGAATCAATTTAATGTTGATAAACGTAGATTGTTATGGCAAATTATATTAAGGGTGTCTATGACTGTCTCAACCTAAGATTGATTTTGACTGTGCTTTAGAAATTAGAGTGGATGTATTCTGAGAATGATTCAAGTTATGTTTGATGTCATCTTAACTCAATCAAGTGTTTTATAGTATTTAAAAAAAGCATGAGTTTAATAATTACGTGTTAATAATAAAACTTGTTTATTTAGTAAAATAATATATTTATAATCATGTTATTTATTTTGAAATATATAAATTGTAGCTGTAGTAATTTATTTTTCGTTCCGTTTGGATATGAAAAAAAATTAAAGAGTTACAAGATAATAAATATGATAGATAATGATTTTAAAAAATAAAAAAATTAAGAAGATAAGTAAAAAGTACTCAATATCAATCATTAAAAAATAAGAAAGTGAGAATCCATATGATAAATAGTTAATATTTATAATTAATTAATATATTTGTGAAAGGTAAAAAAGAAAAGAAAAGGAGTTTTGAAATGTGCCGCAGCAGCTCTTGCATGATTTTGACTAAATAGTAAAATACGATTATGAAACATCGAGTTAGGTTACCCCGAACTCCGAAGTGTCTCATCCGGTGGGCAAAACGTATCCTCTCGTTAGTGGTTACCTTCTACAAAACAAAACCTAAAATCTTGTCCATCTCAGACTCTTTCCCATGGATACTCTATCAACCTCTGTTTCAGTCCTCAAAGTCCCCCCAATCCCATCATCAACCTTCACAAATCGCGAATTCTACCGATTCAAATCATCCCCCACCCGTTCCCAACAACAAACCCATCATGTTTTCTCCACTTCCACACCCAATTTTCTCCCCAAAACCAAATCTTCCCCTTCTCTTCCATTCTCCCCCTCACCCCTCAAACCCATACCGTCTTCTCCAACTTTTCATCCAAATCCCGCTACTGGGTATGCGGCAGCGCTCGTGGACGCGGCCAACAACAGCAATTCCCTTCATTTTGTTCACAGCGATGTTCAGAGGCTCTTGAAATTGCTGCAGAGTGCCAAGTTTCAGTCACCCGTGGTTGAACAGGGAAACTTTCACAGGCACGTGGTTGCGTTGCTGAAGATGCTGCTGAAGAAGAACAAGGTGGGGATTGTGAAGGAGGTGCTGCACGAGTTCGAGAGGATTTACGATCAGCTTTGTGGGACTCAAATGGTGTTGGTTTCGTCCAAGACTAAGATGAGGGAAGATCAACTGTTTGGGATTGCAAAGAGTGTGCATCAATTGAGTGGGGCTGTGAGAGTGAAGGTAAGGAATTTGGTTCAAGATACTCATTTGATCAATCGATGTTAGAATTCATCCCAATAGCTTTTGCATCGATTGAATGGGGACTTGAATTTCATTACAATTTCTTTTGCCCTTTTACATGTGCCAAACGCAAGAGTACTGCTATTGAAAAATATTGTTCGTAGTCTTCTGCCTAGATGCTTATGCAAATTATAATTCGCTATAGCTCTTGCTTTATTTGATTTCATGGATTGGATAAGCAAAATTTCACTTGCTTTTCTAGCCGAATACTAAAGTGAGGCGTGCAGCTATGGATAATGCAATAAAAATTAACAAAATAGTAAAAAACTTTCTTCCGTTGCCGGGACTTGAACCCGGGTCTTTCGGGTGAGAGCCGAATATCCTAACCAACTAGACTACAACGGATTGCCGGTGCTGTTGCTAATAAAAGGATAATATTGAGATGGACGTAGCAGCTACCAGCAAGTAAAATATTAGTTCATGTGAAATGTAACGCTAAAATTAAAGAACGACTGTCTCACGGTTTTTATTTGGTAATATGCGAATCTAAAACAAGAAAGCAGAAAACACCAAACTAAGACACCCAAGAGGAGTCACTTAGAAGGCTAGCTAGATTAGCATAGAGGGGAAGTTCCACCGCTGCTCCGTTAGGGAATCAATCAGCCACTGTATTAATGTCGCGGGAGATACACGAGAGAGTCAGCAACCAGTTCCTATGAATTAACTTCTGGATATCCTTCATCTTTTGAGCATGGAGATTGTGTCCTCATATGAGCAAGAGACAATATCAACTGGGGATCATAAAACGGATCGGGCCAGATGGACCACCCGCTATCAATTTGGCGGGCGGGATGCAAAACTCAACCCGTTAATCCGCTGTGGCCCATTTCACATAACTCGTCGGCCCGTCATACATGTATTTTTAAAATATATATATATATATATATATATATAAATACTAGTAGGTGTTTGGAGTTTGAATTGTCCCTTTTGTATTTTTTTATAGTGTATTTTTAAAAAATATATAAGTTTATAGTGTTGTTCAAAAATCAAAATATATATTTATTAGTTTTATATTATTTTATAAATTCAAGTTTTCTAATATTTATAAGAAAATTTATATTAAAACCAAATTTAAAATAAACAATTGATATATTTTATATTTTTAACTAAATTTGTTCCTTTTTAAAAAAAATTATTCATTTGAATTAATTTTTTATGAAATATATTTTTTTTTAATTTCTAGTGGATCAATCTGTCAACCCACCCATAATCGAAGCGGGTTAGAAATTTTAGCTTATCACTAGAAGGTGGACTAATCCATCCCGACTCATTCTTGATAGACTAGTGACGAGACAGGTCATCGTGACTCGCTTTATCAATTCCTAATATGAATAACTATTATGCAATTAGATTCACAGCTCACAAAACGAAATCCTTGATCCAAGAGCCAACAATTCTACAAGGAGAGGGCCCTCGTTGCTGTGAGAAATTCTTAGGCGCACCTGGAGCAAGACATTTTTCTTGCTCTGATCCATTTATTGTTCGCCATGTCAACATTGTGGGTCATTGTTGTTTCCTACATTAATGACAATTTTTAATTTTTTTAGGTAGATTAATGACAATTTTTATTTTTTCTAGGTAGATTGCTGACATGACTAACAATGAATGGATTAGAGTAAGAAAATGTCTTGCTCCAGGTGCACCTAAGAATTTCTCCGTTGCTGTAGTGACGAGCAAAACCTCCCATCCACCTCTCCTTACAAAAAACCACGGTTTTACACATATTAATAATTTGAAAAATTATTGTTAATGTATTCCATATAATTTAGAGATAATTAAAAAATAATTTATTATCACAATTTAAATTTGTTCTGCTCGTGGTGAACAAAAATGTTCACTCTCTCTCTCTCTGAATGCTTATGGTGATGCAAACACACCTCGGGAAAGATTATCACAATGAACAATGTGTATTATGTGTGAATAGAAAAGAGAGAGTTAATGTGTGTACCTTTCTCCATAGAGGATGTTCTATTTATAGGATACTGACCTGAAAATCAGTTAGAAGATATCACCCACTAAACATACCGAGAATCCCGAAAAACTGGTGATCATAGCTCTGAAAGATTACCGCCACCGCCTCACTATTAGAACTATTCAACTGAATCATTTGATTAAGTCTTGTTGGGCCTTTTATTACTTGACTCATTCTAAATATCGGTAATAAAATTATTTATTATAAAAATGAAATGAAAAATAAAAAATATTTGAATAAGAATTGAACTATAATTCTTTATTTATAAATAAAGTAATAAATCACTAGGATAAGTGTTTTGCTTTATTTATTATATTAACATTATTTCTATGTATCATTATTTAAGAGTTATTGATTTTTTTCATCAAAACTTATAAACTAAAGATATTTAATATATATTCTTAATTTTATGTAAATAATTAGAGTAAAAATAGTATGTATATTAAAATTAATTTGCAAAAAAATTATGTGAATAATTAACATATTAATTTTTTGAAATTTAATTATAAATTGGTAAATAAAAATAAAAATATGTAAATTATTCAAAATAAAAACATATAAAATGATATAAATAAAATTAAAAAGATTTTAATTATAAATTTTGATAATTTGAAAAAAAAATTAATAACTCTTAACTAATGATATATAAAAAATAATGTAGTTAACTAAATAAGTTATGTGTTTTAATGATTTATTGTCTTGTTTATGAATAAAGGATTATGTATGTCAACATGAATATATCATATTTAAGTAAAAGTTTGATTTTGGATGATCAATTAACAGTCAATTAACGGAATGATCAAGATTATTTATTTTTTAAAATAGGAGACTCAAGTGTATTGATTTAAAGATAAAGACCAAAAGTTGGATTTGAAATTATAAAAAGGAGCAAAATTACAATTTAACCTATAATTTAGTGCCAGTTCTGTTGCAGGTTTTGCTTTTGTATATTATGAGGATGATTGAGATGCTAAAGATGCAATTCGTGCACTTGACAACTTTCAGTTTGGAAATGAAAAACGAAGACTGTCTCTGGAGTGGGCTAGGGTACGATAGTGTTTTCATTATAATGTTTAAAGTGTATTTACCTTGTATTATTGAGGTTGCAACTTACAAGTGTAAACAACGTATTAGTACTATCTGAGTTTTATAAGAAGGTTATGTTTGCTTTATTTTGACTCTCAAGGGCAAACCAGAGGCCCACAAAAATCCTATTAGTGATAAATTTTGAAAGACACTTTGAACCTTATGGGAAGGTTCTTAATGTTAGAATTCGTCGGAACTTTTCATTTGTTCAGTTTGAAACACAAGAAGATGCTATAAAAGCTCTTGAGTGCATACATATGAGGTCAGTGATGAAATATTGATACCTTTTGATAAACTCTCAGGTTTGTTGTTCTGCTAACTCTGTACATATTTAATGCATTTCTGGTTTGATTCCACTTGCAGTAAGATACTGGATAGAGTGGTGTCTGAGGGATGATGATAAAAAGGGTGGCAGTCCTAGAAGGTTATGGGAGATCTCCCAGTCCAGGTTATAGGAGGCGACCAAGTCCTGACTACAGTGTCCACGCAGCCCTGAATATGGTAGACATTGCAGGTATTTTATTCATTTGCCATTTTAATCAATTATTTCTGCAGTTGCACTTTTGCATTCCTTTTAAAGCTTATCTATTTTTGTTATTTGTCTACATCGTTCTCCAATGCGAAGTTCTAGAACTTAGAAGCATTGCTTGGTTTAGGGATATGAAGTAGGCTTCCTTGGCACCAAGTTTCTTTTTAGTACTTTTCACATTTTAGTTCTTTGTTTCTTCCTAGATGTGTAGCAGTGGTGGCAAATTTGTGCTGATAGGACCTGAATTTAATTGTTTAAAGACATAATTGTTGATACCTGTTATAGGGACACACCATGCCTTGCCATGATTAAAATTAATTATTCGAAGTGCCATGATTGAAATTGGTGTTGCTTGTGAATTATAACCAGAAGTTTGTAGTTTCCATCAGTGGGGTGGAACCATGGATGTTCTTGCCAGGAATGGGTAAAAGTTAATGTAGAGGAAGTGACGGTGTTCTTTTGTGTTTCAAAACGTTGCTTGGAGAACCAACACTGAAAGAGCCAAAGAGGTATATCTTTGGCTAGTTAAAATAGTGTCTTGGTGAAATGTTTCATTGATTTTAGATGGTCTATTTTGTATTATAGTCTGTTTAATATTATTTATAAGAGACATCAAAATCATAAATTTTATAAAAGTGGAGGGCTGAATAATTTTTATTTTATTTTAAAATAAAATAATTAAAATTTGGATTTTTAGAAAAAATAAGAGAATCAAAATCATATTTAATTTTTTTTTTTATATTAATCTCATACTTTACGCGTTCATTATTCTAGTTTTCTTCATGCAAAACATCAATGAAAAATAAAATGAAAATGAGTAAATAAATAACATTTTACAAAATTAAGAATTATAATAGTTTTTAACATATGAATCTCGAGGACTAATTCAAGAGTTCACTTCATCACTTGCAATGATGTTTTCGCTTGAGATTATGAATTAATACTGCCTGAATTGTCTTTCTAATTTGCATAGATCAGATATATGATTGACTTTTAATATGGGATAAAGATTCAACTGTGATAAAAGATGAAACTATTGAATGCTAGCAGTGCAAGAAAAATATATAATTCAACTTACCTCGGGTCAAACTCGTCTATGCTCGAACAAACTGGACATATTCATTTAATTATAATCAAATTCCGAGATCCCTTTAGAAAGCATTCATGGAGTGTCAAATGAGTTTATTTAACTTGCATGATAAACACCCACATATACATATTGATGTATATATAACTTACAATTGATTTCGAAAGTGTGGAATTTAAGTTGAGGACTTGGTGAGCTCTTGTTCAAGTGCCTTCTGAAGCCAGGCCTCAGCATCTTCCATGATCCCAGGGCTAAGCCTCACCATAAGGATGCAAAACTCAGTTTCATTGAGCTTCCCATCCCCATCAAGATCTCCCTGTCTAACCATGGTTTCTGCTTCCTCTTTGCTCATCCCATTCATACCCAACATAGCTGAATTCCTCATAAGACTCTCACCAGTGATCAAACCCGTTTCTGGGTCAGCCAGAAGCTTGAAACCCCCACACAACTCAGACACAAAGGTCTCCACATCCAACTTCTCTGCCATCAGAGGCAGCAAGTCCTCGAACTCTTCTACTTCCATCGTGATCTCTTTTGCCGATTGGTTGCTTTCCATTGTTTTTGGAGGAGAAAGGAATCCTTGTTTCTTTTAATTGTAAAATGTGAAAACAAAGGTGGAAGAAGAAAGTGACATTAGAAGACTTGTTGTATATAGTGATGACCAATAAATGAGAATTTGGTGGGTGGATAGATGTCCTTTCAAAAATTAAAAATCCCATGTGGTAGGAGACTTTCAAGAATCAAGAGTGTAAGATTGTTCGGCCTAGAAAAATTGCATTTTGTAGAATATTGTGTACAACAGTAGTATTATAAGTATTATAATAAGGGGAGTAAAATAATTGATGTGATGAAAAGATAATTATGTTTGAGCGGGAAAAGTCATTAAATGCTAAATAATCATTATTGTAGAAAATAATTATATTTTGAAGGACCTTGTATTCGAATTTTTAAGATGTTATTATTTCATTAATGTCCATTATCATTTTATTAGAAGATATTTTTGATATATGGATAAAAAAATTAAATATTAAATAGTTATCCTTTTATATTATTGCATATTGATTTAAATGGTTATGGATCAAATATTTTTCCGTTAGTAAAAAAAATAGAAATTAATTGAAATGTAGTGATCAAATGCTCATCTTTCTCCTAAATGTGGATTCGAATTAAAAAAGTTTTTTTTAAAAAAATAAAAGGTAAAAAAACTATAAATACAATGTTTATTTATGGGTTAATTAAGTTTTTAGTCCTTCAACTTTTTTAGATTTTAATTTTTATTCTCAAAATTTATTTGACAATTTTTAGTTCTTCGTTAATTTTTTTCCCACCACTTTTAGCCCCTAAAAAAATAAGCCTATTTTTTAGTTATTCATTTATATTTATTGCTCAAAATTAATTCAAAATATATAAAAATGAGAGATTAAAAATGGACAAAATAAGAATTAATCTTGAACAATAAAAATAAACAAGAGATTAAAAATAGACAAAAATATTAAAAGACTAAAAATACTTATAAAAAATTAACGAAGGACTCAAAAATTTGTTAATAAAATTTGAAGTACTAAAAGTTAGAATCTAATAAACTTGATAGAATAAAAACTTAATTAATCATTTATTTTTTTCTTTTAATTTGCATGTTGGTGACGAAAAGTGGGCGTGTCTGTTGCTCATCTGTTCATTTTCCCAAGTTTTGAGACGTAATTGAAGCTAATAAATTATTATGTTAGCATGTTTGGTTGCTCATCTCTTCATTTTTTTATTTATAAATATGATGTTTTTAATGTCGGTGATGGCTTGGATGAGGTTTGCCGTAGACAAGGCCATCTCAATTATAAGTGAGATCTAAAATAAATTTTATTATAAATATTTTTTTAAAAATGAGAAAATTTGACATTAAATATTTTTGTCAACATATGTGACATATTTTTCTAATAAATGTGTTCTTTTTTGTTTTATAAAAATTAATAGAAAAATTATTTTTGTTGATAGGTATAAAATTTATCTTTTAGTTATTTTATCTTTGAATCATTCATGACGGTAGAGGTAACGACTTTAATGATGATAGTGCAAATGCCAAAATCATGCATTCCAACAAAGGCTTTGAGACCTTTTTGAAAAAAATAAAAAATTAATGTTGAACAACTCAAATGTCAATCACAACATGCATTGACACTTGATGATAACGGTTGGAGGCAATGAACCTAAATCCAAAAACCTACCTTCCATATCGCAGGAAAAATTCATCTTCAAACAAAATCCAAAACAACCTTCCTCTCAAAATCCATTTTTTCACCAACCTACATACCAAAACCTTAAAAAGAAACAATATTGAACAGAAGGATATTGTGTTAGACCATTTGCTAAGAAAAAAATTATTTGAAAAAAATCTAAAAATTAAATAGGAAGAAACTTTAAAAAAAAAAAAAGATTTTGTGTGGTTGGCAAGGAAAAAGAGAGAATGTGTGAAAGAAAAGATAACAACAAACACTTGTGTGGTAACTAGAGTATTCTCTTAGTAGATAACTTAATAATTGAAAAAGAAAAGGAAGATTGATTATTTCTATTGATTTGGTTAATTAGGTAGTTAGGTACTAAATTAATACAAGGCAAAAAAAAAAAAAAATAACACAAGAAAGTTGAAATGGAACAAAGGGATTTTTTTTAGATAGGTAGGAATTGAACACTGTATCCGAATGTTTACAATATTCACATACATTGCTCAACTAAATGAAATAAACTCCTTAGTAATGCAACAAAGGGACTGAACAAGAAAAAACAACTCCCTTGCATTAATTAATTAATTCATAAATGTTAGATGATTAATATTGTCCAAATTATTAAAGACAATTTTCATGTGAATAATATCCATGTCTGTCATTCACACTATATTTTAGTTTTTACACTCAACTTAGAATCACAGAGCTTGGATCGCGCGCTGCCATGGTGGAGCAAATCCGGTAGGTGGCGCGGCGAGCACGGTGGGGTCCTTTGGTCTCATTGCCATTAGTGTTCAATCTACAGTAGAGAATTATCCCCCCTCGCAATCTCAAGGGGAGGTCCTAGATCTGAATCTGCCTTTTAGATTTTTAGCTTTGTATCAAAACAGGACCTCAACCACCGTTTCAAACAAGATCTTCGACCTTCGCAGTCGCATGACTCACCTTCAAAAACCCAAGCCTACACTCTCCCGGTCACGGACGGACACCCCTTCATTTTCTTTCATTCACTAACTGTTAAACTTTTCTAAACTAAGACCAAAAAGGTCATTTCTCACTTCAGAAAATATTCATTGCTCAAAAATAAAAAATAAAAAGTTTACATGCTTGAGTCGTTTTGGTCTTGATCCTTATCGTTCAGTTGTTTTTGTTATTTTGTCGGGCAACACTTAACGTTAATTAAAATTGATCTTGGTCGTCTTGTCTCGATGGAGAGGGAGAGGGGTAAGAGGTGGTGGAAGGTGAAACAGAAGGAGGACTTGGCATCCCTCCTAAGGAAATCATGGTACCATCTGAGGTTGTCGGTGCGAGACCCGTGTCGGGTTCCAACGTGGGATGCCATTGTGCTCACCGCCGCTAGCCCCGAACAAGCTCAGCTGTACAACTGGCAGCTGGAGCGGGCCAAGCGCATGGGTCGGATCTCTTCCTCCACCATCACCCTCGCCGTCCCCGACCCCCTCGGCCAAAGGATCGGATCCGGCGCCGCCACTCTCAATGCCATCCACGCCCTCTCTCACTGCATTAATCATGGAAGTGAAATTGATTTTTCTCTTTTGGCCAAGAAGCATATACTGTTGCTGCATGCTGGAGGTGATTCCAAACGGGTTCCGTGGGCAAATCCTATGGGGAAAGTGTTTCTGCCGCTTCCTTATTTGGCTTCAGATGACACTGATGGCCCCGTTCCCCTCCTCTTCGACCATATACTTGCTATTGCTTCTTGTGCAAGACAATCTTTTGGAAATCAAGGTTTTTCATTTGAAAACTTTTCTTCCTTTTAACTACACATCCAACTTGTATCAGCAGACAAGTTTTACTTTTCAATCTCCATCTTAATTCTTTATTTATGTATTTTTAAATTTGAAATGCTGATCAAATTTATTTATCCACATTGCTGACCTTTTCTCTGGTGTTAACTATGGCTGGCATTTGCTTACACAATTCTTTCAATGTTCACAGGTGGAATGCTAACCATGACTGGTGATGTACTCCCATGTTTTGATGCATCCCTTATGACTCTTCCTGTGGATACTTCTTGCATCATCACTGTTCCAATCACTCTTGATGTTGCTGCAAACCATGGAGTAATTGTTGCGGCTGAAACTGAGCATTCAACTCAAAATTATGAAGTCAGTTTAGTTGACAATCTCCTGCAGAAACCTTCTGTAGATGAGCTAATTAAAAATAAGGCAGTTTTAGCTGATGGTAGAACACTTCTTGATACTGGAATAATAGCAGTTAGAGGTAAGGCATGGTTGGAGCTTGTTACACTCGCATGTTCCTGCCAGCAAATGATTTCAGAGCTCCTGCAGAGCAAAAAAGAGGTATACTACATAGTTTGCTATGAACATGTTTAGTTTTATAGATGGAAAAGAAAAGAGAATAAAGTAATGGATAAATTAATTCTTTGTTATGCTTTTGTATACAGGGATAGAAAACAAATTGAGAGATACAGAGTTTATTTGATTTTTAGAATATAATTATGGAGTTTTTTTTTTTCTGTGTTTTGCAACTTTTTACACATTTCCATTCTGCCAAACAAATCATAAATTTTTAAATGCTATGAATACACCAAGGAATCTTTCTATACATTCCAGTGTCAATCATATCTTTGCCTAGCTTTGTCTGAGAGCTCCTAGAAGTTAGTATTTTTTAGTCTTCGACCGGGTATCTCTACAAGCATACCTGAGACCCATTCCTTGGGCCAGGGTCTTGGTTAAATAAAACTTTTCCCAAAGTGGCGACTCAAGGATCCCAAAAGTTTGTTTTGTAAAATATCATTGTAAAGTATACATGTGCAGTGTTGTCAAGAGATCTCTGTTTATGCCTTTAGGTAACGATATTTAGTGTTTCTTGGAAATATAGACTCAGGTCGGCAGGTCCTACTGCAGTTATTTGGTTCAGCCCCATACATATAATACTAGATTTTCTTTCCAATTTAACAAATAACAATTGTTGATTATTTATTTATATGTTTTGTCCATTTAGATAGTTTGGTTATCCTACTTCTCCTTTCTAGCATGTTTACTACTCATTTTGTTAATATTTCTTCAAATCAGCAGTACACTACATTTGATAGAACTAATTTAGTGTTACTTAAATAGTTATGAAGTCTGCACATTTGTTCCTACTGAAACATTTATTGCTTTTATTCATTTGCAGAACCATGGAAGTTTTTTATATAAGAACAAATTATTTGTTGTGTAGATGAGTTTATATGAAGATCTGGTTGCTGCCTGGGTACCTGCAAAGCATGAGTGGCTGAGAAAGCGTCCTTTGGGTGAAGAACTAGTCAATAAATTGGGAAAGAGGAAGATGTTCAGCTACCGTGCTTGTATGTCAAGCCGAATTGCAATTTATCTGTATCTGTATTTCTCCTCGTATCTGTCTTTACTAAAACTTATTCTTCCGTATATTTTCCCATTACAGATGACTTGTTGTTCTTGCATTTTGGGACCTCAAATGAAGTTTTAGATCACCTCAGTGGTGTTGGTTCAGAACTGGTTGGTAGAAGACATTTATGTTCTATTCCAGCAACCACTGCATCTGACATTACAGCATCTGCTATTATTATTTCTAGTAAAATTGCACCCGGTGTCTCAATTGGAGAAGATTCTCTCATATATGATTCATCCGTTTGTGGTGGAATACATATTGGCTCCTTATGTATAGTGGTTGGTGTGAATATCTCTCTAGACAACTTTTTAAGTGTTGAAAATTCAATCAAGTTCATGCTTCCAGATCGCCATTGTCTTTGGGAGGTTCCCTTGATTGGAAATAGGGAGCGAGTCCTAGTATATTGTGGCCTTCATGATAACCCCAAAAGTTCACTTTCTAAAGATGGTACATTTTGTGGGAAACCTTGGAAGAAAATTTTTCATGATTTGGGTATTGAAGAAAGTGATTTATGGGGCTCCTCAGGCCCTGATGAAAAGTATTTATGGAATTCCAAAATTTTCCCCATACTTCCTTATGCCCAAATGATCGAGGTAGCAATGTGGTTGATGGGCTTAGCCAATGAAAAAAGTGAATCCATGCTTCCTTTATGGAAATATTCCCAGCGCATCAGTTTGGAGGAATTGCATAGATCCATTGATTTTTCAACAATATGTATAGATTCTAGTAATCATCAAGCTGATCTTGCGGCAGGAATTGCAAAAGCTTGCATCAGCTATGGAATGCTGGGGCGCAATTTGTCACAGTTATGCGAAGAAATTCTTCAAAAGGAGGGTCCTGGAGTTGAGATGTGTAAGGAATTCCTAGCTATGTGTCCAATAGTCCGGAAGCAAAACTCTAATATACTTCCCCAAAGCCGGGCATACCAGGTGGAAGTTGATCTTCTTCGTGCTTGCAATGATGAAGGGGCAGCATGCGAGTTGGAGCACAAAGTTTGGGCTTCTGTGGCTGATGAAACTGCGTCAGCAGTAAGATATGGATTCAAAGGTATAGGCTATAATCATACCCCAAGATGCCATACTCATAAAACAAATTTGCAACAATTTAGTGCTTCTTGCATTCAATTATTTGGCGGGAGAACAAAGAGGGCGAGCCCTGACACAGTGGTAAAGTTGTGTCTTGATGACTTTTGGTTCAACATAGGATAAGATGTCTACAAAGAGAAATATGATTTAATATGATTTAATATCACCCTCTTTAGTGATTTTTGGTTCAACATAGGATAAGATGTCTACAAAAATAGTTATGGGAATGCGGTATTAAATCATATATTCTGAGTAAGGATCATTTGCTTTCTACATTTAGGTTTAACTTTTAACTTTTAAGGCATAAGGAATTGCACATAAGGATAATTAGTATAAAACTATAAGCTACCTACATCAACATCAATAACACCTTTAATTCAAGTTAATTGGGGTCGGTGAAAACTCTAAGCCACCTGTTAGTATCAAAATAATGAATGAAAATCTAAAGTGTGGTTACTATTTTAAAGAAATTAAAATAATGGTTAAACTATTGAATAACCAAATTTTCTATGGAAGATAAATTAGTGAAATGTTAGGAATAGCATCTATGTGCAATTAATGGTGGGTAATATTAATTTCTCAGAGTATTGTCTCTGTTTATTACCTCTCAAAATACAGGAATCGAGAATAATATATCTATAACAATAAGAATAAGACTATAAGAGTGATAATACAATTCAGGATAATTTGACACCAAAAGAGTGGTTACAACTTCTTAAGTGGGTTTTTTTTTCATTAATTGTAATACCATATTCTTTATCCCTGTATATGATATTATGAATATCGAGACAAGTCTTCATTCATGCAATAAATTAGAAAAACAAATTTTCCGAGGCTGAAACCTGTTCTTTTATGTTTACCCTGTAGAACATTTATCAGAGTCTCCTGGTAGCCTTTCCTGTCAGGAGTTCCAGAATAACCATCATGATAACTGCACTCATCTACCTTTCCATCCTAGAAGGGTAAAAGTAGAATTACCAGTTCGTGTAGATTTTGTTGGGGGTTGGAGTGATACCCCTCCATGGAGCATCGAACGTGCTGGATGTGTTTTGAATATGGCAATAAGCTTGGAAGGTTCTCAGCCAATTGGCACCATCATAGAGACAACTAAAACAGAAGGAATATTATTTACTGATGATGCAGAGAACCAATTATTTGTTGAAGATTATATGTCTATTTGTGCACCATTTGATGGAGATGATCAATTTCGGCTGGTCAAATCTGCATTACTCGTGACTGGAATTATTCATGATAACATTCTTGTAGATATGGGCATGCACATCAAAACATGGGCCAATGTCCCCCGGGGCAGTGGATTGGGTACCTCTAGTATCTTGGCTGCTGCAGTGGTGAAAGGGCTTCTCCAAGTAATTGATGGGGATGATAGCACTGAGAACGTTGCTAGACTTGTTTTAATGTTAGAACAACTTATGGGTACAGGAGGTGGCTGGCAGGACCAAATAGGGGGTTTGTACCCAGGGATTAAATGTACTTCAAGCTTTCCTGGAATTCCACTTCGGCTTCAAGTTGTACCTCTGTTGGCTTCACCTCAGTTGATTTCCAAGTTGCAGCAACGGCTTCTTGTGGTATTTACTGGTCAAGTAAGTATCAATTTCTTATATAAATATACATTTTGTATTGTTACACTGAGAACTCTGCATTAAAGAGACTCTTTTTAGTGTTAACTGTGTTCTTAAAATTAAATAAAACCATAAGTGCATGTTTGGATTCAAGTTAGAAATATTGTTTGCACATTCCAATGCAAATCCAACGGATAAAAGTAAAATGAAAGTAAAAACAAGGTCCTGATCTTTTGGTAAAATTACTTTTGCCTCAAAAGTACTTTTTCACCTAAAAACAAAACATGCACTGTACTAGTGTGTTGATCTGGCAAATAATGATCTTTGGGTAACTGTTTCTGTTAGAAAGTTTTTGTTGATAGCATACAATAAATTTATTTGTATGTGGGTTTTATCAAATTTACTTCATAGATTAGAGTGGTAAGGCTGTTATATCTGTTTTGCCACCGTTGTCTATTAGCCCCTGGAGATTTTTTAACCCTTTTTTGTGCGTTATATCCTATGTATAGAAACCTTTTTCTTTTCGATGTATCGGAGCAAAATAGTGAGGAAAGGTAACACTAGGTTATGGGACAACTAACTAGTTTTCCCAACTAAAATTCAGGAGACAATATGCTTCTTTTTGTTTCTTATTTATATAATGTACAAATTTGATTTGGTTTTGTAATTTTGTAGCTAGTGCTGCACTACATTTACTTCAACCATTTTCACAAATTAACTATTGATTTTGGTTGTACATTGAACTGTGTTGTAGGTTCGACTTGCACATAAGGTGCTGCAGAAGGTGGTTGTTAGATATCTTCGCCGTGATAACCTTCTTGTATCAAGTATCAAGCGCCTTGTTGAACTGGCAAATATTGGGAGAGAAGCTTTGATGAACTATGACATAGATGAACTTGGTGAGATCATGCTGGAGGCTTGGAGATTGCATCAGGAACTTGACCCTTACTGCAGCAACGAGTTTGTCGACAGACTATTTTCTTTTGCCACTCCTTACTGCTGTGGCTACAAGCTGGTTGGAGCTGGTGGTGGGGGCTTTGCTCTGTTACTTGCCAAAGATGCACAGCTTGCCAAGGAACTGAGACAGAGACTAGAAGATGACAAACATTTTGAAGTGAAAGTATATGATTGGCAGATATTCCTATAGTGTTAGAATGAATTGTATTGTTGTTGATCCAATTTTATTTTTACCATTCTTTGTATAGTCTAACCCCATATATTGAATTAGGGTCCATTCACTTAAGAGAGATTATATCTCTTAATGTATTCTTACTGAATAAGATCTGTTACTTTCACTTAAGAGAGATTATATCTCTTAATGTATTCTTACTGAATAAGATCTGTTACTTTTAAGGACTTAATTATGTATATGATACATCTTATTTGTAATTTAAAATAATTAACTTATGATTTTTAGTTTTTACCTGAATCCAAAAAATTCTTTTAATAGACTGGATATTCGTTAAATTCATAGAAATTCTTAAAATATCATTTCAGTAATGTGAAACACAAAATAGATATATGAATTTATAAAGAAGCAAAAGAACGATAAATGGGAAAACACAGAAACAGGGACTTGGTTCTTTCTTCTAAAGAAAATAGATGTACGAATTTAGAAGTCACTTGATACTTCACTTTTTGCCTGGATCTCGAGACCAAATCAGGAGTCAAAACAGAGTCATGAGTATCGTGACTTTCCGAAGGCATATTCTGCCCTGAATTTTCAAATAATAAAAAATAAAAAATGTATACCGTGATTTTTTAATTGCTCGACCATGAGATACATAGCAAAGCAGATATCCAAAATCAACAACAATAAACTAAATTATGGGCAAAACAATATTGCTAGAGCTGTTATTAGACCCTCTGATGGCTATTCCAATTTGCAACCTATTTTACATAAAAATTAGCTATGACAACTTTGACAAGCCTGCTTGGAAGGATGCAAACTAACAATAAATTTTGTCGCCAGGGGAGAATCAATTTTTTCTTGCTTGTTCTCTGATGAGATGAATGGTCAACTTAATGAAATGTGAGGTGCATGTGGTCTCTCTGCAAACGTGTCTTAAATTATTATGGCATTGTAAAAGTAAGAGTTAAGATTTCAGATATAACAGTTTGAAAATCCCTGCAAAATCACACTTGACATAAATAAATTTACCACTAATAGACATAGTAAGAATTGAGCCCCATTATTTTCGTACACATGATTCTGCTGCACACTAAGAAGTGAGAGAGAACGTGATTTGTGATAATCATTTTCCATCTTTGCCACTTATTAATCTTTTAATTCATTATTTATTTACAAAAAAAGCGATAACGTGAAAAAGAAGGGTGCGAAAAAGGATGAAAAGAGAGGAGGGGGTATCACTTGTTCATGTGGCAAAGAATCCAAAGTCCCATGGGTTGCTTTGCGGCAGAAACTTCTTCGGTTCTTCCTCTCCAACGTATTGCTCTTATATACATACACACGTAAATTTTGATAGTTTATTAGAACATACAGATATAAATCAAACTGCATAAAATGTAATTTATAATAAACTTATAAATGATATTTTAAATAAACTTAAAATTATTAATATTTGTTGTTTATGTATAATATTTATATAAAAAGTTTATAAATTTGGTTAAAATATAAATTTAAAGCATATATTAATTATTAAAACAATACTTATTATTTTTTTCAATAACCTCTCTCTTAATTTATATGTAAAGTTATGAGTAAATTATATTGATACCACCTCATGCAAATTCTTGAAATTCACGTAATTTTCCTATCTTTATTTTTATTTATTTGAAATACATTACACCTATAGTGTTTATTAGTCAAGAAACACATTAAATTGCATATTTTTGTAAGAAACTTTACATAAAGAAAGAATAAATAGTTATTTTTATTTCTGAAAGTTTATAGCACTGATAAATCCATCCCTGAAAGATGAAAAAACAAAATTTAATTCTTAAAAGTGTAAAAAGTGAGACAAATTCGTCTCACTATTAACTTTCGTTTGTTAACGTTAGAAAACTTGTCTAAGTGACATGCAAGGATGAAAATGTCATAAAATTAGTGCTCACGTGGACATGGACTAAAGTTACCAACAAGTACGTCTTTAAATTTAACAACTTATTGATATTTTCGTCCTTAAAAATACAACTTGTTGACAAATATATCCATGAAATATATAAAACATAATTAGTTGATACCATTAATAAGATAATTGCACCAACAACACATTAGTCTTAGAAGTTTCTGATTTTGTTATTACAAATATTTATTATAACGTATTATATTTATAATGTCAACTTATCACAAAGAAATCAAAACTTAAGTGGAGACAATGCAAGGATAGGTTCTCAAATAAAAAAAATCAATTTGTCAAATATTAAATAAATTATCCACGAGTAGAAGTAAACAAACATGAGAGGTCTAGTAACCATGACTACAATACTTTTTATAGCTTTACCAAGCTCAATTAATGATCACCTATATAATTATAATGTATTTGCAATAACAAAAAGGTGAGACAAAATCAAAAACTTCTAATGTGTTGTTGGTGCATATATCTTGTTAGAGATGTCAACTAATCAAGTTTATATATTTCGTGGATATATTTGTGAGCAAGTTCTATTTTTAAGGACGAAAATATTAATAAGTTGTTAAAATTAAATACATATTTCTTAGTAACCTTAATCCTCATGTTCATGTGAGTATTAATTTCATGACATTTTTGTCTTTATATGCCACATAGGCAAGTTCTTTAATGTTAACGGACGAAAGTTAATGGTAAGGCGAAGTTGTTTTACCTTTTACACTTCTGAAGACTAAATTTTGTTTTTTTATCTTTTAAGAACGAACTTGTCAGTGTCATATATTTTAAAGGACGAAAAAGATATTTTACCTAAAAAGTAAATGTGCATATCGTATCAGTATAATTTATTCAAAAACTATTAATATTGTAATAATATAAGTGACATGATATATATAATTTATTCTCTCTCTATATAATTTCATTAACGTAGTATGTTTATTAAGTGTATATTTGGAAAGATTTTATAATGCACTTATAATATTCTCCCACCATGTATGATGTAGAAGCAACACGGAAGAGCTTCTACATCTCTTTAAAATTGACATGAAAACGAGAAAGACATGAATCATAGACGTAGATTCAAACATACTATAAGACTATGTTTGACATAATTTTTTAGCTAACTTCTAACTTTTTTACTAAAAAAATCACTTGACTGTTCAATAAACAATTTTTTTAGTAATTCTTGAGTCACTTTTAACATTTTTCAAAACACTATTTGACTTAACGTTTTTAAAATATTAACTTTTGACTTTAAACTTTTTATATTTTCTTCCACTTTTATTCTTAATTTATTTATTCATTTTTCTTATTAAAAATTTTAAATAAAATCATGGTTTTATTTTTTTTATTTGACACTTTTTAAATATTTCTATTACTAATTTTAGCGAAGACTTCTAATTTAATAAACTAATTTTTCAACTATCATCTACCTTTTTAATTTTCAACTAATTTTATTGAATATCGCCTAACTTTTCCTCACATATTTTAATAAGACAATATCAAATATTTTTTAGGAAAAATAATATTAGTTGAATCTAATAAAATTATTATGGGGGGTCAAATTTTTCCTCTTAATAGAATAAAGTTATCTATTTACCCCAACCGCCCATGGATTCATCCAGTACGTGATAGTTTAATACCAAGGCCAATACATCATTGTCCATCCCGAGTCAACTGTTATGAGGAGATAGAGAAAAGCAAAAGGGTCATAGTTGTTAATCACCATTTATCCATTCATGATGCTATCAATTTGTGCCACAAAAACAAACCTTTAGCATTTGGATTGGGTGAAAGTTGTTGACGATGGACTGCCACACACACATTCCAATTCCTCACGCTACTGTATCACGTTTGGTTTTCAGTTAATTTTAGGGACAATAATAAAACAATATTCTTGCTGAGTGTGGGGCCAAGTCCAATGCAATAAGAAAAGTGGCACTCTTTCTTCTTTTCTGGTCTACAATGCTATGCAGCTTGGAGCGGTGTTACGGTGACAGAGTGAGAGTGAGAGTGAGAAATGGGTCTGCTTTCTAACAGAGTGGAGAGACATGAGATCAAGCCTGGTGATCACATCTACACTTACAGAGCCGTTTTCACCTATTCCCATCATGGTCTCTTTCTCTTTCTCTTTTTCTTTTTCTTCTCTAAACAAAATGATATTTCATTTTTTTTTCTTTGGTATTGTGGATTTAATTTATTTATTTGCAATGTGGCTTCTCTGATCTAGCATTCAGCAATTGGGTTTTCTGCATCGCTTCCTGCATTTTATATTTTTGTTTTCCCCTATTTTTATTTTAAGAAAAAAAATTATGTGATACGTTTGCAGAATTATTACGATTTAGGAAGTGGGTCGATAGTGATGTTGTTGTTGAAGGACCCCCGTCCCCCGCCACGGGGAATTTATTTGTTTGCTTTGTCAATTCAATTTGGGTTTTCGTGATTTGTAAGAAAAAAGCTGTTCTTTTTTGACTTTCGATTCAATTTTTTTCTTCTCTTCTTTCAATGTATGTGTTTTCATGTGATGTTTGCTGGGTCCCGTGAAGCTTTTGTTTCTCTTACTCTTTGGTGTGTGGATTCGGACTCTATTTGTTTATACTATACTTATGTTTTCTTTGGCACACTGAACAAATTGAGCTACGCTTTATGTTTAGGAGGCATTGCAGTAATTATGTAGTTTTCAACATGGTGTCAAATTGAGAGTTTTTAGAGCAGAATATGTATGGGATTAGGCATATATAATGTTTGCAATTTTATTATGAATTTATCTTTGTTGGACTAGGAGTTATCTACGATTCAATTGATAAAACCCTTTTCACCAATTTTTTATTTTTATTATAAAACCTTAACTATTCTCTGTACATAGTTGTAATTTTCGGCAGAAATATTCATCTGATTATGTTTTTTAATCTGTACATTTATATGCAGAGGTAGAATGTAGGGTAATAGAAGAATTTTGTTCTCTTTTTCTTTGTTAAAGTGAGGAAGTAAAACTCTCCAGTAAACTAAAGCTTTCATGCCGCTCAATTTGAATCAGCATTGTTTGTTGTTTCAAAGTCAACATAAATGACCTGAGACTATGCATGAAATTATGAAATGATCATTTTGCATATGTTGATATGGACTGATCGATGAGTCTGAAGCAAGTATCATTCATTTCACTTTAATTATTCTAATTTAGTTCCTCTGGGAGAGAACTTTTGTCATGGGACAAATGCCGTGCATCTGTCATGAAAGTAATAACGCTAATATACAAATCATCCTTACAATTTCTATAAAACATAAATTGGTATAGTTCAATGAAACCATATAGTGGTTTTGCCTTGGACAATGAATGTTCTGTTTCATGGGCCATGACTTAGCACCTGGAGGTGTGTTGATTGTGGCATGACAGCGTTAGAAGTACATGCCATTAATTGTCTTTTTATCCTCAGTTTCTTAACGCTGTTGGTGGGTTAGCCTTGCCCATCATTATGGTCTTTTCCTTTTCTGTATTTGTTATATAGAAGTTATGGTATCAACCTTTTCTGCAGTTTGCCACTTATTCAAGTTGATTTGGGCAAGGTCTATGACATCTAACTAAATTCAGAACGGCTTTAGAAAATCTTGTATATTGAATCAAGCTTAAATTTAAGTTAGATGAATCTAAATACCATGCAGGCATTTTTGTTGGGGGAAGCAAGGTTGTACATTTCAGACCTGAAAGGAACTTAAAGTCAATGACTGAGACATCATCAAACTGGGATGATCCAACATCAAACCCA
>PYAF01004908.1:506339-537164 GCA_007407185.1 Glycine tomentella
TTGAGTATGAGGTTTCACCATCTGTTTTCCTCAGCAGAATAAGGGGTGGCACATGCACTACTGCACCAGCTGACCCACCAGAGACTGTTATTCATCGAGCAATGTATCTTCTTCAAAACGGCTTTGGTAATTATAATGTTTTTCAGAACAATTGTGAGGATTTTGCCTTGTACTGCAAAACTGGTCTTTTGATACAAGAAAAGCAAGGGGTTGGAAGAAGTGGCCAAGCTTCTTCTGTTATTGGTGCTCCATTGGCTGCAATGATCACTTCTCCTCTCAAGTTGTTAATGCCAAGTCCTGTTGGTGTTGCTACTGTAACAGCAGGTATGTACTGCATGAGCAGATATGCAACTGACATTGGTGTCAGAAGTGATGTGATCAAGGTGCCAGTGGAAGACTTGGCTGTGAACCTTGGATGGACTTGTCAAGAGGAGGAGATTGCTGAACATGAAACTTTAGACAGACAGATTACTACCAGTTGATTTAGCATTGCTCTTCATCCTTGCTATGCAAATGAAACTGTTGCGTGTGTCACTGGTAGTTATATACTGGTTCATAGCAGATGTGTCTTCATTCATGCTGTATCTTTTGTAATTGGTGTCTAGTTATTCGTGTATGAGATGAAAATGCAATATCATTACTTACAGTAGTAACTACAATGTGATGTATTCCTGAGACAAATTTTCTTCTGGTTGCCTATAATAATACAACATCTACCTACTACAGTGATTGAACCATCTTGTTGTCTCATAGAAGATCAAGTTGAATTCTATTTTGCTATATTTTTAATCATGCTTTTGACAAATTGTCAAAAGTGTTTGTCTACAATGAAGATATTAATGTTATGGCAACTGTAGTAATAAAGGTCGAACCTAAGTTTTTAATTATGTATGTTCAAATCTTACCACTCGCAAAATGTGACCACACATTCAATTATTCTCCTAGATATTTTTTGGTCGTCACTTTAGCCCTCTATAAAAATAAATGTAGTGGATTTTTTTTTAAAATTAATTTGTTGACAGAATAATTAGGTTATAATTTTTTTCTTTGAAGATTTAATATATTGACATTTTGAATGATGTGCTAATACAGTAACACAACGCTGAGGACTAAATTAATAGGTTTTTTCTTCTTAATTTTAAGTGAGACTTACATTTTTTTTTAAAAATTATAAATATAGTTCAAGCTGCATAAAAAAATATAGTTCAAAAGTAATTATTATTTAAACAAAATTAATTGCTTGAAACTCGCTTTTAAGTTATCGTTTCTAAATGCGTCAATATTTTAATATAATTAATTCTAAAAATTAATGCTTTTAATATTAATGACTTTGAAATAATAAATTCTACTAAAATCTAAGTGAAATAGTTTATTGTTAAGTCTTTACTGGGACTCAGTTTTAAAAATAAAAAGTTATAAGAACACATTCAACTTAATCGGTAATGGTTAATTAATTCATCGGCCAACCACGACTAACATCCATATTTGGGCCGAGCCTAGAAATGCATTCCGGATCCGCAGTGCAATCTAAAAGTAGTAAAATACAAAATTGCTTTGGTACTTCCTAGCTAAATATGCAATAATTCTAATGAGGTGTATTATAAGAATTTATATAACAATTCATACTATAAATTATATCATAATATTATTTTTTCTATTTCTCTCTCTATTTCTCTCTGTCATATCACTAAATCATCCATCACATCTTAATATCTTATGCTTTTTTTTCTTCTTCTCATTATTGTACAATTTATTATACAAATAATATTTCTCAATTTAAATATTTTTTATGCAACAATTATAAATAACATTGATTTCAGTGTGTATTGGGATTAATTAAACGTTTTGAGCACTTCAAAAGGATATTTACGCTTTTCAAGAAAAGAAACAAAAAACCAATATTAATATGGACTCTTTCCGGTCTCCAGTATACTTACAGAAAGTTGGTTAGAATCATTGAATAATACCAATTTCATTTAAAACAAAAGTTATTTTTTTAAAATTATCTTTTATTGAAATTTAATATCAAGAATAGTAAAAGAGATTCATTGAAAACAAAAATTTAATTAAATGGTAGGTATTTTAGGAATAATCTCATTAAATAAGGTAAAATTAATTTGAGACAAAGAAAATGATTTTTTCACTACCATAATATTAGCATGAAGCATCTATTGCCATGAGTAATAATTAATATCCATTGTAAACACATACAAAATGAATATTTATCTTTCAACATAATCTATTCTATTTGTATATATCTAAGGTCAACTCTTACAATTTTTTTCTCTCCAACTACTCTCTTTGACAGTTGGGTTAGGTTTTCTGTTTTCCCTCCTTGTTTTCTTCTACTTTTCCTTGCAATAAATTATGTCAGTTTTAAAAATATGATAATATTTTCTTTTTGAGTTAGTTTAATTTATTAAACTGTGAAACATAAATTAGTGCGAGGATTTGATCTCCACAATTGATTTTCTTCATTTTTGTTTTCCTTCTCTTATAAGGTCTATCATAACTAATCTTAGGGTAAAAAAAAAAATCTGTGAACAATGTTGAAAGAACATTTTGATTTTCAAATATATTCGTACACTCCAAAAGGAGAAATCAGTAAGGATACTATGGCACAACAAGAGAGACATACACGTTTACAAAAGTTGCTCTGTCTGCCAATAGAACTTACTGGAAGTGAAAATCATAACTGATGATGGCGAAAAACTATAAGTTAATCAATCGTCGACATGTGAAGGCATTGACATATGTGAGTGAAAATGATTTCCACTTGACCCAAGGGAATGTTTGAAGGACCCAGGCTACGAAATACCGAAAGAAGGTGGGGCCCTTAAGAATTTTCTTTATTAATTAAATTCAGCTAATGGATGACACGGGACATCATATATAGGTCATGGAATGAAGGATATGTCGTGAGTCTTCCTACTAAAATAACCAGCAAGTGGTTGTCCATTGTATTAGGTTAATTAGTGTTTGGTCGGGGCAGGTAATCAAGTTTTCAAGATTAATTTGCACAATTTGTTAAATATATATAGTCCCTTGCTGTCAAATATTGCATGCGTTAATTAACTAATGTAATTTGCAATTCAAGCTTGCATTGCTAGTGTATATCACGTCCAGATCAGCTAAAATACTCCTTTTCAGTTTTGTTTTGATGTTATATTCTTCCGAATAATTCCACCAAGTGCTTTCATAGTTGGAAGAATCTCAGACGTGATCATTTAGATATCGAAGCTGACAAACCCACTAATATTTGCATAGATCGACATAGAAATTTTTGTAATAGGAAAGAGCACACAAAGCACTCACAACCAATCCAATACATGTATAATTATGGTTACAAACTTGAATATATATCTGACTCTTTCCTTAATCATCAAAAGTCATTTTGGACCAAATCTTTCAAAGCATGCATACATCAATAAAAGTGATAGATATGTATCTACTCCTTGACAGAAGAATTCATGAATACAGGCCATTGCATTGCATGATTTGGACAAAAGCAGACCCTATATTCACCTCTTCTTCTATCTCTCTCTCTCTCTCTAAACATATTAAAAACAACCAAGATGAGCTGTAAAATCCTCACATTGCTCGAATAGAAATGTAGTAATAATAATAATAATGTATACAAAATAGAGTAACCATGTGTATCCTATTGTTAGTGATCTGAACAACTTCAAGCGGATAGATAGAAACAGTGAAGAGAAAGAAAACAATGCAGGTTGATATATATGTTCTCCCAATATTTCTTTTCTTTCCTTACCATGAAGACCCTTCACCAACCAGTCCAATATCCAGTTGAATTAGTTCCTTGTTCTTTATTGTGTTCCACTTCAAGACCTGCAGAAAGGTGCTTGATGTCTCCAAAAGGGAACAAAAGCCTCCCTCCACCATTCTCTTGAACCCCATATGATCTATTTCCAAATCCATCATCAACTGAAAAGCTAAGGTTTGGTTTAATTTCCTGCATGGGATAGCCAGGTGTATAAAGGGAATGATCTGAGCCTGACATCAAGGAATTAGGAGCATAAGGATTCAAACCCCTAGAAGCCATGCCAGACCGTAGTAGCTCAACTGCAGAAGAAGGGCTATGGCTATGGTGGTGACTATGATGACTAGTACTGTTATCACCACCAATTTCAAGTTTTGGCATCTCAACATATGGAGACGTGCCATGATGATACTTGTCCATAGCTGCAGGAAAAGCCAGATTAAGGTCATGGACTCCTTGCATTTTAGGGTTTTGGGAAGAAATGGCTGAGACTGATGAGAGGCTAATTGGTGGGTTCAAGTCAGGAACCTTTGATGAGGTGACCCTTTTGTTCTTCCTAGAGCCACCTCCAACAGGAACGTTTCTCAGAGACCCTCCTTCTGTCCAATACCTTCTACAATTCTTGCAGAAGTATCTTGGCTGTGTGAGGCTGTAGTTGTTGTAATAACAGAACTTTGTGTTGGTTGAACTGCACCTTGGACAATTCAATTGCTCTTGTGGTCTTGCTTTCTTCTCTGTTACTGGCCTTGTGCATGAATTCGAACCTATATCTTCCATGGATCTCACTAGCTAATCCAACCCCAAAAGAGGCTATAATTACGTAATGTTCACATGTACGTGATAAGAATTCACACAGATAAAAATTAAAATTTCAAGACATGCAGGACTTGGTAATAATTAACTTCATTACGCGAACAGATTAAGGAGGTAAATCACAAGACAGTCAAAACAAGAGGAATGAGTAAACTTAAAGAATCAACAATAATAACAAATCCATAATTAATCCTTTTCTTTTTCCTGCTATATTTTTTATAATAATCATCACACGAGCAAGAAGGTAATTAAAGAGCAAAAGTTAAAGCTGTGGCAGTTCTTTTTGTGTTTAGGATCATGATCATAAATTTTTTTGGTACAAAAGGAGAAGATAGGAGACCAATATTTGCCACGAATATCATATATATCCTTGATATGGCTAGAAATTAAAACAAAGATACAAACAATTCTTAAATCTAGTGGAACTTCATATTTGTGTCAGCTTTAAACAAACCAAACCAAACCTCAGAATGAACAGCTCGGAATTTGTGCATCAAAGAAAAGACAAGAGAAAAAATCGAACACCATGTTTGCCCAGTGAGCGGTAGTAGCCATGAACATTTCGGAGAAGAAAAGACAGACAAAAGCAACAAAGATGGATATGAGAGAGAACTCACCTTCTTTGTCCGCAGCTGCTCTTTAGTGCAAGAAAGAATGTTTTAGTTTGTTTGTGGAATGGCTTTATCTGCTGGATTATTAGTTTATGAATGATGTAAAGAAAAAAAGAAAGTTTGAGAAGAAATGTGTCAGTTTTGACTATACTTGCAATTCCTCTTAATCAATGATGTTTTTGCCTTTAGGACTCCCTCTATATTAATTTAATTGTCTCCAAATGCCTCTTTATTTCCTATTACTAATTCCAATTTGATTTCTTTTTGTCTGCTTTTATTCTGTGTGGTGGAATAATGAGTGTGTAGCTAGCTAGTGTGGACATGTGGGTGGATTTTTCCTTTTTTAACGATGTAAACTCTTCACTAATGTTTCATTTGTCAAACCTTCTTTTTCTCTAATCAAGGACCTTTCATTAGATGTGATTTTTTAGGTTCATGAGAGAGAATAATTTATTTGAATGCTTTGATTCATGTCTTTCTTTAATTATCAAAGATGCTTTTGCTGCAATTAATAAACTTTCCCCGTGTTTTCAGCATTATATATATATATATATATATATATATATATATATATATATATAAAATAGGGCTTGCTTATAAAGCAATCAAACAAACTCAATTCTCTTTTCTTCTGGCTATAGTGATTCGTCGGCTTCAATTTTCTTCAATTTATTTATGTTATATATATACCTTGTAAACTGTGTGTGCTTGAAATAACTTTTCAAATGCTTAATTTCATGGTGATTAACTAGACAACTTCTAAAGCCTGGCCAAACAGCAAAAAAATGTGGTGAAACAGCAGTTCCGAACTTAGATTAACACCAAGCGATATATATAGGATGGCCATAAGTCCATATACTCCTTAACAACCTAGCTAGAAAGGTGATACACGTGATGTAAGTTATAATTTATTAATTATAGATCTACTTTAATTTTATGTTTAACTGCAGTGCCTGAATCCTTGTGTTTTCCTGGAAAAAATTACACGAACTATTAATTTTGTCAAAATGTCGATTTAGAAAAATAAACGTAAGCAGCTACCTAACGTAATATATCCTTAATTATTTATATTCTATTTTATACTCACTTAATGTATTTTTGTTATTATCATTCTTCCTTTTTATTACACTTATTATTTTTCTATTTCTTAATTTCTCCTCTTATGAAGGGTCTAATAAATAAGAGATTATCATTATTATTCAACGTAACATATATGTTTAGTCTACACTATATATGCATAAATTAAAACTATCGTATCATTCGGGCCTTTGGTGGAGTCCTAATATGATGCTAAATAAAACAATTTTAGGAATTCTATTGTCTTATTTTAATTTGTGCTAACTTTCTAAAAGAAATTGAAAAAAGAATACACGTATTTCCTTAAATGAATTAAACTGAACATGCCCAAAGAGTTTCGAAGTCTCTTGGAGGAAAATAATTCATTTTTGTCTGCACTCTACGCTTTATCAACTCCGGGTTCCCCACATCATGTCTTAGCCTCTCTTAGATATCTTTTGTAAACAACCATCCCTCTAAGATAAAGGAAAAGGTTTGATTTTTATTCACTGTTAATGTAAAAGTTTTACCCTATTAATTAATAAAAATAATAATATAAAAATAATTTACACTACTAATGCATACAGTATTTATTTAAATAAAAACACTAAATTTTAGTATTTATTGGAGAGAAGACAAAAAAAGAAAGAGTAAATTTGTTTTTTATGGGACTCAATAAGAACTTTTCCACCAAAATTACAAAATGGGGGAGGGGAGAGGAGATCTTTTATTTTTTTATTTTTAAAATTTATTAAATTAATTTTTTATCACATAAAATTAAAACATAAACTAAAATTTATTTTATTTGGTTAAATTTAATTTTTAATTAATTTAAAATAAGTGTCAGGTTCTCCATCTAATATAAATCAATTGGAAATATATTTTTATTTATTTTATGTAAAGAATATGTTAATATATTATATTTTAAGAGTATTTTCATTAATAAATATTCCATAATTTACCAAAATAATTATTCAAATTAAAAACTAAGTTGACCATTTCTATTAGTCTTTCAAAAAAATATATTTTAGTCAGTTACACCTTTAAAATTATTTTAATCATTCTAATTTATTAATATATTTCTTATAAAAACAAGTGAGGTTATACTAACAGATTTATTATCCCACCACCCAAACACATATATAAGAGACAATACACAGATGACGCTCATAATATTAATTCAGAAAATCAAAATTATGGTCAATCTTAAGTGTAAACATGTTATAAATATATGCATGAGATATGAGTTCCTACCAAAAAAGGTATACCACCCATGTTTTAGACACTCATTATATCCCGTACCTAACGAGTAACGACCACAATTAGCTAGATTAAATCTAAGTTTGAAGGAAAAATATATTTAGACATCAATTATGCTATTTTACATTTAATATAGAGATAAAAGAGAGATATGTATAAATATAATAGGTGATATCATAGAAAGAGAAAAAAAAAGTGTTGATAAAATATTAAAATGATAAGATATTCAAATATCATGGATGACAGATCTATTTGAGAGAGAATGGGGACAACGTAACTGCTCCTCCTAGATTTTTATTTCTTCTTTATATATATATATATATATATATATATATATATATATATATATTGTGCGATTATAAATTATTTCTAAATTTAAAATACATTTAAGAATTAAGTTGTAATATCAGTTTTTTCGCCACTAATTTATATATTTTGACTTGTCTCATATATAAGGAAAAAATATTTTTTATTTTAAACATAAGAAATTTTTTAAAGTAATTTTATCTCATTTAATATTATTATTTCTAAAATACTATTTATTTAATTGAAATTTTAGTTTTAATAATTTTTATTTATAATATCAAATTTCAATAAAGGATAAATTAAAAGGAAAAAATAGTTTTTAATTGAAATTTGTATAATTATATGTGATTAATTAATTTTTTTTAATTAGCATGAATTATTTTTTATTTTTATTTTATATTTGAGACCAAAAGTATGTAAATATTGTTGGGTATCTAACAATTATACAACAATCGAGAAAAGAGAAAAAAGAAAAAGAAAAACAACACACAGAGTTTATCTTGATTCACCCAACGTGGACTACATTCAAATATTTATTATAGTCTCTTACACACTAGTATAATTGCATTTAGGTTACAAAGAAATATATAGACTTAAAAATTCAAAGTAACATAGCTACTCATAGATCAAAGCCTAAACTCCCGTACATATATGATGACAACAGAGTATGAATCATATCCAACAAATACTACTTCCCCTAAAATGTTATAGATCCTTGACTATGGATGATGTTTGAATTATGATGAGAATTTATAGAGGGTACGTACCATAACTTATTTTTGGATAATGTACTTTAGTGTATCTTTTGCCCTTAAACTTAAGATGCTTTGGTTGTAAAAAAAAAAAAACCTTAAGATGCTTTTGCGAGGGTCTAAATGATACCTTAAACATGCTCTTAGCATAACATCAAATTACTGCTCACATTAAACAACTGTTAGATATATGCTACTATTTATAGTTTAGGATACTTTTAATGCTCTCATATATAATAAGAAAAATATATTTAAGATTTAATTCAAAGCTTATTGCTCGATAATAATTGGGCATACTAATGGTTACAGAGTATAAAAAACAAAATTATTTTACGTAATAAATCATTTTTATACTTTTAATATGATAAATTATTTTCAAAATAATTAAGAATCTATATTTTTTCACCTCTTAATTTATACTATTAATGCATAAGTTAGAAAATTTGTTACAGTGTTATTTTAAAACCATTTATTGAAATAAATTTCACTGAGCAATTACAGGATTGAAATTAAATTCATGCACACAAGACGTTATCATACTATGCCGATTCTTCAAATTTGGTTTGACAAATTTTAAGTAGGTACGTTTAAAGGACATGTATCTGACCACCAAACCGTGTGAATTTTTCTGTGCTGCGATCAATATTGCCATGTGAATTTGATGACTGCATACATTTTCTGTGAAAAAGCTTAATAAGAAAAAACGCGCTCTACGGAACTTAAAACTCGAGGAAATGTGTGATTTCTATTTTGAACATTTTGGAATTACACAATGTGCTTGAATAAGAATCTCTTATAAGGCGGTTACGAATTTGCTCACATTATTCTATAATTTTGAATCTGTTCTTCGTATACGTACTGTTTATGTGAAAACAATAGACCCATACGACGCATGAACTATAAATATCAAAAACCAGAAAACAATAAATGACTTGTTGATCGGTTTCATTTAGCAAATTGCATGTGTAATAAGAACACTGCCAATAGCTAATAAAAACTACCGAATCACATTGATATTTTACATTCTCTTTTTGAAAGGTAAAAATCTTATTTCATTTCAGATATAAGAATAGGATAAGTATAATGAGGAACACGATTAAAACTATGATTGCTAGCATATAATTTTGACAGCCTAACAAGTGTACGAGTGACATGATTAAATTGAGTACTCCTAATACATTCACCACGGAATTAGATAAACTAGTGAAATTCTGTTTACACAAATTTATGTAGTCAATAACTCCAATTTTAGATACTTAAGTGCTACATCATCCAACTCTCCTTTTGTATCACTCACTTTTAGTCTTTTAGAATTTAATTAAAATGCATTTATCATTTAATCACAAATAATATTTATGAGAAAATTATTAACTTAAGTTAATTGTTTTAAAATTTCTTATTTATATTGTCTTTTTACTTTATTAACAGTATTAAATTTTCACCAACATACATATATATTAAACTTTTTTTATTATATCATTTATTACACTTATAAATATCTTCACTAATTTTTTCGTGTATCTCAGTTTTTCTTTGAGGATGACTCTACCATATGGAAATATGTCTAAACATAATTTATGTATAATTGTATTATAATTTTTACCGAGAACTGAAGAACATATATATTGAGAGTTTCATACCTCTTCTATATATATATATATATATATATATATATATATATATATATATATATATATATATATTCTTGCGAATCTTACCTCATCTATACTAATACAAAGAAAAAAACATCAGCCACTTCCACATATCCTAATTAATGTTCTATTTTATGCAGTATGGCCAACTCTTTTCTTTCTTTTTTTTTTTTTTATTTATTTAACGTTTCTACTTTAGCCTCTCTCTTTTTATTCTCTTTCTCTCTATGCAGAGACCACTGGCTAGTTTTTTTATATAAAAAAATAAGAAAGTGATACATATGTAAACAATATATAACATTTAGGTTATAATAAATATATTTTACGATAAAAATTGATAGAATCCCTGTATTTTAACTTGATCAATCTGGTCTTGAATTGAACTTAAAAGAAAACAATGGTTTTTATCTTTCATGCAGATAATTTTCATCATGAAAAAGACAAAAATCACTACTTTTGTCTATAAAGTTTAGAAATTAAATTGATTAAAGTTGAAGTTTTGAACTAAAATAAAGTTTCATGCAAAATACAGGGCTGATATTCTACCTTTTGTTCTTTTTAGTGAAGGCTGATATTTTACCCTAACATGTATAAATAACAGTTTTTTTTTTTTTTATCAGCTATAGTTTTAACACAAAGTCGTAAATTTTCCCGTATATTTTAATTTGTGATCGATTTTTTCTATGAATATCCAACCGTTTTGAGGCAACTTGTTTTAGAAGTCTAACTTTTTGTTTTATTTATCGAGGATGAAACACAAATTCATAGTGTGTTGCTTTACATAAACATCCTGTAGAGTGTAGATAAGAAATCTATCAAATCGTTCCATAATTATGATAGAAGAAATTTTGGTTTAAACTTCATTGCTGATATATGATATATATCGGTCTTGTAAGTTAATAATTCATATATAGCTTATTGTAAAGAGAATAATAAAAAATATATTAAAATATATTTTTAATTTAGTAACTAATATCTATTACTGGTTAATAATTAATTTCTATAATAATATATTGCAAAACACTGTTGATGCGTTACTCTTTCGGTCTTTCTTCATGATGGTCGAGAAAACTAATAATTTTGCATCCTAAAATCAGCTACAACGTTGCTTTATATGCTATGATGGTGTTTCTTCCTAATGCACGGCGATGGCATTATTGTGACAGAGACTCAGAGAGAGAGAATTCCAAAACAAAAGCAAAAGGAAAGATGATAGAAGTTTTCAATAGCCGACAAGATCAATGCGACAAAAAGAGGTCAGAGCGGGTCCTGAATAACGCTGAACGAGATGGAGAAAAAAAAGTATTAATTTTTAATAAAATCAATAAAATCTTATTAAAAAGTATATGATTAAAAGTCGATTTATACTAACTTAAGATTAGTATCTCAACTTCATTCCCCCATGGGTTTCAATTTAAAGTTTTCGTAAGCGCCTTTCCTTCATAAAACAAATTAATATTTTTAATAACTTTATATAAATTATGAATTTTAATTTAAAATTAAGTTATAATTATATATTGTTACAGTTATTAGCATCACATTTTCTAAAAATTAATATAAATATTTTCACATATTAGAAATGCATTGTCTTAATTTTCATGCACATTAATAAAGTAGTATTAAATAATATAATATTAATTCAAAATTTATATGATATAAAGTATAAACTTTAGTTAATAAAAAAATTTCAAAATAAATTTATCTAATAAAAGATGTAAAAGTGACTTGACTTGATGACTTTTTAATATATTAGACTAATATAATATCTGAGTTATGATGGGTGGAATGTGTGTGTGAGTGTGTCACTTCACTGTACCACAGAATCTTAGTCACTATTTTGATTTGGATTAATGCCTGATGCCTCTCCCTTGATGCTGAGGATTTATTTAATTCCTGATAGTATTTTACATGTTTTGTTGGTAATTTGGCACAGTAGAGGACGATAAGGCTTATTTATAAAGTTTTATAATGTCACAAATTGTATTCCTCTAAATATATTTTTTTTAATTTTTCTTCCCAATTTATTAAATATCGATAATTTTATTTCATGTAGAAAAATTGTCACAATTAAAAAATTTCATCATTTTTCTCTTTTAAACCGTTATAATTAAAAAATTTATTTATTAAATGTGACAGTTTTTTTTTTTTTACATGAGAACGAAATTTGTAATGATTTGTAAATTAAGAGACAAAGTTCATGAAAAGAATTTCTTGAGGACAAAATTTGCAATATTGTAAAACATTGAAAACAAAAGGTACAATTAAGCTTAAAAAATGATATAAAGATTAAAGTGATTGTTTTTTAAATTTAGGGAATTAAATTGAAACAATTTTCTTCTTTGTAGAGTGTAATGATGCCATAATCCAATATTATAGGAAATGAAAAATATATTTTTAGCTCAAATTAACAAATCAACAACTCTTGTTGTTTGCAATTTCAATTATATATGTCAATAACAATATTTGAAACGTAACATTTTGTGTAAACTATCCGAACTTCTCTAGTCCTTGATTCCTTGTTCTCTTTCACGAATACTACATTGGATGCTACTGCAACTAGCTTGTTTCCAAAGTCTACAGTTTTTTGCCTCACTAAGCACGCTTAGGTTATCCAACATGTTACAACTTACGTGTATCACTTCCGAATTTTATTCCCTCATATTGTAATGGGATTTTGTCATTATCAATTGAGTAAGGGCATATTACGTATTGAATTTCCAGTGAGAAATTATTGGTGTTGATATTTTTTTTCAGCAATAAAATAGTTATATTAAAATAAAAGAGGCATCATAAATGTCATAATCATGTACAAATCATAACTCTACCAGAAACTCCAATACCGACAGCAAGTCAAGTTGAGATGGTTGTGTTGATATTATTCTTGGCCAGAGAAAGATTGGGCTTTTCGTTCGACTGGGTTTGATTATTTGAATTTTTGGGTCAACGAAAACAATCAACCCAACATACGCTAGGCCCAACAGAAACCCACCCCAGAGAAATAAAATAATGGCAAAGATACAGAAATAAACAAACAAGGCATGCTTACTAGCTAGTTACTATTTTTTATTTATTTTAGTTACTAAAAGTATTATATGTTTTCTATTATATAGTGAAACTTATTATACATTTGAGTTTTATATTAATTGTGTAGGATATGAATATTCATGGAATTTTAAAAGAAATTACCATTTCAATATTATATATACATTAAAACCATATAGTATATATAATTATTTACATATTTAGCAACAAAAAGTAGCTTTATATTTAATTTAATTTATTTAAATTAATTATAAAAAATATTTAAGTTTAACAGCTTTACTCCAAAATATAATAATGATCAATATAATTTTAAACTTATGAAATCAAAAATAAATAAAAAAAAAGTACTTGTTAACGCTTGTACACTTGAGCCATTCTCTTGCCAATCAAGACCGTTAACGCGAAGCAGCTTACTAAGTTAGGAAGTACATGAATTTTCTAAAGCTAACATTAATATGGAAAATAAAGTCTCTGCATATAAAAAAAATTAATTGGTATAGCCACATTAATTGGTAAGATTCAATATGAAACTTTCCCAGGAATTAATAAGCAAGTCAAACCAAAAAGTTGATATAATGATGTAAGGTCTTATTGTATTTACACGAGTGTGAATAATTTATTTAACGAAAAAATTTGTGTTCGATTTCTATCATGTGTAAAATTTTCTTGAGTCAAAGACAACTATGCATCACAAAATTAATCTCCCACCTAATAAATTGAGAGATATTTGTAATCTCTTAACTACAAAAAAAAAATAAAGCAAAAAGATGGAAATATCTGTTTAACCCTCGTTGATAGCTACGTTACTCAAAATAAGAAGACACTTAATAGTAAATTCGCTTCAATCCATGGATCTTAGTTGTGCTCTATATTGTCAACTACATATCCATCAATTGAATAACGTATTTCTTTCATTTTCTCACTGAATGGAGGAAGGTTTTCAAAATAGCCATGTGGAAGAGAAGAGCCGTACCCAAACGACTACACAAGCATGCATGCAATATCCCTAATCAAAAGTCAAAACTATATGGTAGCTAGTCATCAAAGCAGAGCACAACATGACTCCTCAAAAGCTATGAACTCGAAAATAGTTTTGTCAACTATGACATGAACAAGGGTCGTGTCACTTTATAACATAATCGAAAAAACTACGTGGCTTCATTTTCATCATACTACAATATTTCGTGTGAAGCTTGTTTAACCCTTGTCTGTGATGTAACTATGTGACACCTAGTCAGAACTCAGAACGTGCCTTACTTGCTCAGTGGGAAAGAGTTGAATATTACTTGTTTGAAACACAGTTCTTGGTTCTTTCCATTCGAAATTTAACGTTGTTGCACGTTTCAACGGTTGGACGACGACTAAGTTTTCGACTTTATCACGTATATAGACACCGCCTCACGTAAAATTTCACCTTTCTACTTATAAAGGTTTGCGTTGAAAAATGCTTGAAATTTTGTATCTAATTAATTTTATTATTTCACAAGTCAAGTAACTAAAGATCCTGCTGAGATCATCTAATTAAGATTTAAATTTCAAGTATATTACATCTAACATTCTTAATTTATTTATCTTCGATCCAAATAAAGTATATTCATATTAAAAAGATCTAACATTTATTTTCAATTGCATAATATTATTAGTGTTAAAATTAATTAATACTGAAACTCTTGTAATCGCAACATAAACATTTAAGATATAAGAGTATATTTATCGGAAAATTTTGAATTTAGATCTTAAATTATTTTTTAGTAGACCTCGTAGTGTTATATAGAATTGAAGATCTCTTTTATTTTTTTCTTTAATAATATATCTCATTTTAAGATCTTAGTAAAAGAAAAAATGAAAAAAATTACTTTTTTAAACATTGTAATCTTCATGATTTTTTATAAGAATTCATTTTTAATAATGGAGATCTATTTACTCTTTTATTGAAAAATTTAATAAAAATCAAATTTTAAATTTAAGATTTTATAGTACAGATGCTCTAATATCAAATCAATACAAACTGGATCATTGATCTCATTTTATATAATTATGTCCAACAAATTTGTGCCCGAACAATATATTTAAAATTATAATCTTCGTTAACTTTTTTTTTTTTGGTGAATGCTAGTCTCCGTTAACTGGCAATAGTGTGTTTAAGATGACAGATTCATCTACTTATTTAATTTGGATCATAATGATATTATTTGTGGAGAAAGTTATAAATGTCTATACAACCTTCAACAAAAGAAAAGCCTGACAACCGGCAGAAAAAAAGTCTAAAATAATATCAAGAGCTTGTTTGATTTTTTACTTTTATTTTTCAACGTGGGCTTGTAGAGGACAGAGGACAACAATCTTACAGGTTAGTGTATGATAAATATGAGGGCGAAGGAGACACTGATAAGCTTGGAATTAAGAAAGAAAGAAAAAAGAATTTGGATCGAGCAGAAGAAAATGAATTAAAGAGTAGAAGAGGAAAAAGATGTGCCAGTAATTATAATACATGTTACAATGATGACTTGAACGACAATTAGTATTAACTCGGTATTTTTAAAATTATTCACTTTTAAAAAATCAAAACCAAAACAAAAATATTTCTAGAGATTAGAACTAAATTTACCACCAAGCTCAGAATTTTTCAGCTTAGGTTAAATATTCGGAATAAGAGTTTTGTGGTCTAAATATATTAATCCTATTTTATTTGAGTAAAATTATTTTCCATGAAAGGTGCATGTAATTACTACAAACTAATTAATATTGGAACTTAATTTTGAAATATTTATAAAAAAAAAATATTTAATGAATTACTAATTATAAGAATACAAATGATAGTGTTGAATTAATATTGGATTGTCATTGGTTAATTAATTAATAAAAGAGTAGAGATCTAAATCTAAAAAATTAAATTAAATTAAATTTCAAAATATTCATAACAACTAAACATATATTTAAGTTTAATGAAATTTTATTAAACTAATGCGCGTAGACAGCATCCGCACGTGGAGATAAGTGTCACGTGACAATGATGAATGTGTGGAGTGTAGGATAATGACGTGGATCGACAGAAATAATGCTGCTATATGGAACAACTGCAGTTAATTTGTCTTAATTTTGGAGAAAAAATTTCAAAAAGAGAGTCATGCATGATAAAAAAAAAATATGGTAAAATTAAATTAAATTTCTTAACAATATTGGAGCTAAAAAAACAAATCAAAATTTTAGTTGATTAAGTAAGTGTGTGAGAATTGTTGTAAATTTTTAAAATTTATTTTAGATTCCTACAAATAAAAAAAAGTACTAAAAAAACAAAATGTAACTTATGTTATTTTTATGTTAACTAATGAAAAGACAGACATTTCGTATCTATTTGTATTTTTAATTTTTGATAAAAATATAATGATTTAATGTTGAAAAAAAAGCAGAAAAATAAATAGATGATATGAATTGCACTTTCTAATCACGAAATCTAGCCAAGTTGCTAATTAACGTTGTAATTATTGGGTTGAGATCGAATCGTTATATGCTAAAAAAAAATTATGTCTTGTATACTCATTCTTAGTAATTACTAGTAGTAATATTTTCGTTAGCTATTTTGTTTATCAATAATAAAAAGGTATTCATTAAGATAGAGGATCAAGGTTACATGGCGTGCCCACCCTTATAAAAGAGAGTATCCTTATGTATACATAAATGAAAAGCGTATATAAATCCTAGCTCCTACCCCCATCGAACAACGAACCCTCCATGTAGGAAAAAACATTAACTCTAAAAAACACCAATATAACTTTGTAGCCTTACAAACCCATCCCTGAAAAGACCTGATCAAATAAGACACAATCCTGTTCAATTGGCCAGCAAATAAAACAAAAATTGGAAGTAATTGGATGCTTTCATATGGTTGCAGCTATTAGTACTTATCTTCAGTGTATAATAAATAACAAATCTTCATATCCTTTGCATTAGCAACAAGTCGGGGTTTTATAATTTTTTATATCTTATATGACTATTTCCAGGCTAGTACTCAGTAAAAAAGAAAAGTACAAAAAGGAATTTTTCCAAGCGTGTTATTAAAATATTTATTCGTTAATTTACTACAATAGAGTCAGCAAAAGAATAATGGACTCTCTCCAACTATTTAAAATATTGTAGTATTGAACTGAGTCAAGTAAATAGCCCAGTCCGATTATATTATTAGTTAAATACTTGGGACTATAACAAAATCATTTGGTTTGCATATTTATGTAATAGTTAATACTAGCATAATTTAGAATTATTATACCGATCACAACATATATACAAGGCGCGGTCTGTAAATTTTACATACATAATTGGTTCTCTCTTGGCGATATGGTTTTCGGTGGGCCTTAATTTGCAGTTGCTCATAACCTTCCTATTTGAGGTTCTTTTGGTTTAACTTTAATTAAGATAGCGGGTTTTAAGGTTAGGGGATCACAATATATATATATATATATATATATATATATATATACTGTGTATACTGCATAGCTATAAAGATCTGGGCAGGGGAAATTTTTGTATTTGCTTACCTCTTTGTACTGTGGTAGGGTACCCCTGTTGTACCTTAAGTTTTATAATACTTTTATTTGGCTGATAGAAAAAAACAAATTTTATATACTTACTAGAATCAGTTTAAGATCTCATCGGCAAATAGTTAAAATGGCTTGCGCTTTGAATATTATATATATATATATGTATATATATATATTACTTGTGAGAAGGACTTAATTGTATGTGTTATAGTTGAAAAATTAATCTCATCCTAAAAAATTTATATATTAAAAATCAAGTTGAACAATATTAATGTTTAGATGTTAAAATTTATTATTTTACACCACTTTTTAATTAAGTATTAGTAAAATAATATCCGCATACATTTCTTTAACCGAAATGCAAAGTGTGAAAATAATAAGAGATTTTGATGTGTAAATATTATTTCCCAATTACAATCTAATATATCGCAATTAATTATAATGCTACATATATAGAAAAAAAATAACTAGAAATTTGACATATATATTTTCATCATTCAGAAAATCTTCGCTCCATGTCCAATAGGTTCACGTCAAATCCTATCCCACTAACATAAATGCATGTAAAAGCATTAAAAGAAAGCATGCGGTAGAAAGACAGATAGAAGAAAGGTCGTTGAGTTTCGTGCACGGATCTATATTTACAACAAGTAATAACATTACTCTATTTATACACTATAATAATATCACAACCTTCCAAATAAAACATATAACCATTTTTATAGTTTCTGGTAAAAGTATTTAATTGAAGATATAAGAAACGGTTTTGATAAATTATGCTTAAGAAAAAAAATTATTAAAGATATAAGTACATAATCTTTAATATTATTAAAATATTAAATGACGTAAATTTGTGATGGAGAATTATCAACAAATATCTGCGGTGAGAAATAGGAACAGAGAATAGGCGATGCTGGCTGGCCTCGCTTTCAAGTTTTAATATTAATCAATATAAAATTCAACAACCATATATACCAATCAGTTTTGTCGTGATCAATTAGGTTTTTTTTTTTTTTATATAGAGGGATTTTAGAGGGGAAGGGAGGGAAGAAAAATATTTGAGTAGTAATATCTCTTTACTTAAGAGTTTTAATTTTTGAGGAAAAGAATTTGAGAATTTTAAAACTCCTCTGAATTTCTTCAAATTCAATTTGGAATTTTTAGAAGGAAGAGTAATAAAATTCCTATCCAAACCATTATATAATTTTTTAATTTAAAATTAAGTTTTATTTGTAAAATATAAAATGTATTAATTTTTGAAATAAGGACAAAATTATAAAAGTATCTTATTAATTCTTTATTTCTCTCTCTTAATATATTTTTAACTCCTAAAACAAGAAGGAAAAAATTTTCCTCATTTTCCTTCCTTTCTTTTCCCTCTCTTCCCCTTAAATTTCTTTCCTTCCCTTCATTTTATAACTCCCCAACAAAGCCTTAGTAAATATTATTTTAAAGAAAGAAGCAACATGTGTATTTAAAAGGAGGGCAAGGGTGTTGGGAACCTAATTAATTAAGGTGCTCGATCTGCTTCCTTCTGAGGTAGCTAGAGAACCTTCGATCTGAAGATGGGAAGAGCTCCTTGTTGCTCTAAAATAGGGTTGCACAGAGGTCCATGGACTCCTCGAGAAGATGCATTGCTCACCAAATATATTCAAGCTCATGGAGAAGGCCAGTGGAGATCACTACCAAAAAGAGCTGGTAATTATAATTTTCTGCCAATTCATTTCTTACCCTCTCTCTATATATATGATTCCTCCTCTTGAACACCTTTCCATGTATAATCTGGCTTCCTCATCTTCTGATCTCATATTATGTTCTTGTTTTTTTTTTTTTTTTTTGTACATGTTCTTCATTTGTTTGTCCCTTCTTAATCAATCCTATATATTATTCATAAATTAACATCTTCATATTTCTTTTTTATTTTTCCTCTTTAATCTTTATTATTATTTTTATTGCTGGTATTGTTATTGTCAAACCTTCGTTATATAATATTTTGTGAGTTTGTGTAAACGGCATCTTTCTTTTCTCGTTACACCATTTTTCAGATTACTTTACATCTTTTTTATTCTTTTATCATATCATTTTTCTCACTTATTATTATTCTTCTTATCTATCTCTTCATATCTCTCTTTTAAAAGATTATTATTTTTATTATATGTACAGTTTCATTATTTGAACGTAAAAAACATCTCATTTTATGTATAATATTAATTATGTACTTGATAGTATAATTTTTATATTATAATTCCGTCATTATAATAAAATTATTGATTTTATAGTAATTATTTTAAAAGTTAAATTAATAATAATTTCTATCAATATATATATATATATATATAAATAACAGTTAATAAAAATTAAACTCTTTATCTCTTATTTTTATTTTATAAATTATACATGCGTATCAAAAATATTCGTGGGGCCAAGGTATCCCATGATAGCTGTCAAAAAATTATATTTTCTAACCTTTTAGTTCAAGTTGTCCCCCACCTTCAATCATCCGAGTTAATTACTTCAGCTCTATTTTACCTTGTGTGTAAACATGGTAGGTTTATAATAACTACACTGTCTTTTCGTTTTGTTTTATAAGTGAGATAATGTTAATTAATCATGGTTGATGCTTGGTGCAGGTCTTCTTAGATGCGGAAAAAGTTGCCGACTGAGATGGATGAACTATCTGAGACCAGATATAAAGAGAGGAAACATAACCCCAGAAGAAGACGATCTTATAATTAGAATGCATTCACTTTTAGGAAATAGATGGTCCCTCATCGCGGGAAGATTACCAGGACGAACAGATAATGAGATTAAGAACTACTGGAATACCCATCTCAGCAAGAAGCTGAGAAATCAAGGAACGGATCCAAAGACACACGACAAGTTAACTGAGGCACCAGAGAAGAAGAAGGGCAGAAAGAAGAGTAAGAAAAAGAGTACTGAGAATAAAAAAGGGTCAGAGAAGACCTTAGTTTATCTACCAAAACCGATCAGGGTTAAGGCTTTATCAACATGTATACCCAGAACGGATAGCTCCTTAACCCTTGATTCGAATTCAACTACTACTGCATCAACAAGCCAAGAGAAAGTTCAAAGCCCAGAAGCAGAAGCAAAAGAGGTGAACATGGTTTGGGGGGTAGGTGACGATATTGGAGACAATGGTGGGATTGGAATATTCTTGGGTGAAGACCATGACCTAGTCAACAGTGCCTCTTACGTGGAATGCTATTCTGATGATCATGGTACGCTAGAAAAGCTCTATGAAGAGTACTTGCAGCTCTTGAATGTTGAGGAGAAGCCAGATGAATTAGATTCTTTTGCTCAATCTTTATTGGTGTAAATGTACAAATAATGGTGAAAATATGGTTGGAACAAATAAAATAAAGTTTGCTCTAGCTAGCTCGTGAATATATTGTATTATTTATTCCTCAGATTAATTAGTATCAACTATTTAGAATATTTTTAAAATTATTAATTATTAATTTAATTATAACATTTGATTAATTTATTGATAACGTTATAGTTAGATTTTAATTTTTTATTTTATTTTGAATCGGTCGTTTGATGATTATGAGTCTTGTCACTCTTATAAATGTTTGTTTTGAGAGGTTTTTACTCTCATTTAATGTGACTACAAACATTGTTTATCATTAGACAATTTTATTAAATATTGGTAAACCCTAATTGTTAAACTAAGAGGATAATATTTCTCGCATATATTGTCAATTGTCTTCGTATTTTCTAACAACTATTGAACAAAGTGGCAACTATTGAACAAAGTTCAACCCTTCTATGTTTTAAGGTACATAATTTTAGTCTTCATTTTCTAAAAAAACTATAATGGAGCATATTGTAATATACTTATCAATATTAACATCAACATCATTTTTAATTCAAATTAATTGGAATCGATGATAAATAAACTTAAGGATAAACAGAAAAAATTGAGAAAAAAAAGGAAAGAAAAATGAAAAATAAGACAAAAAAAATAAGATAAAAGAAAATAAGGAGAAAAAATGAAAAAGAAAAGAATTATAAAGGGATAGTATGAAATATAGAGATAATAACGGGTCTAATCTTTCACCAAATTTATAGTTTTTCTTCATTTCATCCTAAAACACTTATTCTATCAATTTATATCTCACTCCATTAAGTCTTATTTAATTATGTTTCCTTACTTAAATTTCGATTTACTTCTACCTCTATTTATATTGAACAATAACAAACTTTTATTATTACATGAACACACAAAGACCTTCTCATTATTGCTATACATGTATGAATTTAATTTTTATATTGAAGATTTGTTTATCTATATGTTTATATATCCATTAAAAAAAATCTATATGTTAATCTATGTTTTTTTTACTGCAATTCTATACGTGAGATATAAGTATATGAATTAAATTTTAATGTACTATTAATTAATGTGATATTTTTATAGTCAAATAATTATTACAAAAGTGAATAGTTAAGGTCATCTAACTTACTAAAGTAAAAATAAAATTAAATAACTTCATCAAAGCTGATTGAAGTAATTTTCTTATATGCTTAAAGTTGATTAGTTACACATATTAATTATACTAATCAACTTTGACGAGATTGTTTAATTCTAACATAGCGATTATGACGCGCTATCTATGTTTGCGATAACTATTTATAGATCTATAATTCTTATTTAGATACTCTCTTAAAGAAGCGCTATCTAAGTTCAACTTTTTGTTTTCCTAAGGATTAACACACATAATATCCCGAATATTAAAATACCAATTATAAGTTATGTTTCATCATCATTTTTTATGTATTTATTTACAACATCAGTTGATCAATAACAAAGTAACATGGAGCTTACAAAAGTATAATATCCAAATCACTACTGCAATAGCTGCTTGTACACCATACGAAAAAGTAGCAACAACCATAGTTAGACTTCATAAACATTGCTAGAATAGACATTAAGAATACATATTACTGAAGGCATACACAATTCCCTTCTTATCCAAGTTTGAAGGCATTGAATCCTGGGCATCTCTTCATCACCTGAAACACAAAATCAACCAACAATGCTGTTTATATATTCAATTTCGTACAAAAGCATTGAAGTAGCAAGTCAAGAAGATAAATTGTGAATACTAGGAGTTTAGTCTGGTTTTTAAAAATCCGAACAATTATGGAAATTGATAAAAAAAAAGAATAATATTAAAAATATTAATAAAAATAATACATTAAGTAAAACCATGCAATTCATTTAAATCAATAATTATTTTGATTTCTAATAAAATAGATAGTCATACCTAATAATACCACTAATTCATTGATTAGGAAGAAAAAGAAATACAACAGAACAGAGGACAATTTTTCCCTTTAAATTTATAGTTTAAAGTTTAAATCAAATGTCTCTTCTTCGTATGTAAAATAATATTAATATTAATTAACTATAATCATAATTTTATTATAATAGTCTAAAACTATCAACATCAACAACATTTTTAACCTAAGTTAATTAAGATCGGTATTCGGTAATCTAAAACTATATGAAAAAAAAATTAATATACGTCAACTTAATACTATAATTACAAGCCACGTTAGTACATACATGGCCAATGCCATTCATGCGGATGCAATGTTCACATCAAGTCTCGATATAAAGGAAAACTTGGCCAACAACATAATATGTAATTTACTTAGACCAAGTCTGGAAGTCAGGTTTAAGGAGGAAGATAATTCTCGTGAGCCACATGCTACAAATCAATCATGGATAAAACCAAACTATTTGTACATTTGATGTCCCAATGCAATTTTACTACAATATCATTGTATAGTCTCTTCAACAATATGCACATGAAAGTTTAAATAGAAAGCTGGAAGTTAGGAAGGCCAACAAGGATTCAGAGCTCACCTCCCTGCATAAAAGAATCTGCAGCTCAATTTTTTCAAGGAAGAAAATTCCCTTGCATATTAATTTCTTACAAAGGTGAATCCTGTCAAGAATATTTTAAATTACTCAACAAGGTCTCCCTTCAATAATCATAGGTTGTAATTCATCCAACTACAGAATATGAGAAGTCAAAATCAACTAGAATGGATATTAACATTTCTCAGCTCCTTCACAAGATCTTGTATGCATGGGTATACAAAATCAGACAAAATGTGTAATCCAGATTCACTTCCAAACCTTAATTAATTGTAGAGAGAGACTGTGCGATGATATATCCAGAATCTGCGATGATATAAGTAGGACAACAACTAGACTACCTGGTGCAATTAAGACAACAATCAGTTTATCACATTCACATCAGTATCAGTTTTTCCTTGAAAACCTCATAAGAATGTGGATAATACCTGGATAAAGCTACTGCAGCAAACCACTCACACTACATCACATTGAGGTACAGTCATGAAATTTAACACAAGCAAAATCTGAAACAGCTAAAGAGGTCACCCAAAAACAACTTGGAAGGAATAGTCTACCAAAGAATCTATACAACCTAATTGTGGACGGGATTAGCCATAAGGCAATCCTATTGGTATACTAAACAACACTATAGAAATAAAGCAGCTTCTAACCATTGGAAAAATTCTTAAGAAACAGAGCACAAAATCCATGTAGTCCCAAACACAAAATATTAGTGTTGTATTTACCTATCAAAAGAAACATTCAAGCATGGCTTATAAGTCCTCCATATAGAAATTTTCGAATGGTGTTCCAGAGCAACTAGCAATGATATCAATCTTCCATGGATATTAATCACATATTTGAAATCTGCTACCATTATATATTTCACAGGAAAAAAAAAAGCAATGCAATGAACAATTTTATAATTAAAGCATGCATATCAAGTAGTCATATCTAAATGATGATGTTACACTATATTCATAACAGTCATTGACAGGTCCATTTGTTGCAGAGCATGCTAGCAAATATAAGATATTCTTCTTTCATATCCAAATATTTAAACATATTTTCATAGCTTGTAATTTTCAGTATTTTGCTGATCTCTGTACTACTTTTAAAATGTAAATTTACATACTAAGGGAAGATTATTTTCAATACTTACCGTCATCCACCGAGAAAAAAAGAAGCAAGAACACAATTTTTGTAGTATCAGAAAAAGTTTAAGCCAGTTATTACTTGATTGAGCCTTCACCTTTAATTTAAACAAGATAAAACGTAAGCTCTTTGAAGCAGTAACCATTTTTCTAACCGATAATAAATCATTTTTATGAATTTGGTGTTCATTTTTCTAGGGCAGGGAATCATAAAGGGTTGCAGCTCGCCCCGGGTTCTTCCAACATTGCATAATAGTTGAGATTTTTACACATCAGAATCAAATTAAAGATTAAGGGGATATATATAAACAGACTTTCTAGTTATAATACTAATCAAGAGAAGAGGGGGAACCTGAAACCGATGGCGGCGGCGACGAGAGGCAAGGACCTACACTGGCATTGAGAACCTAGGACTCCAAGTCGCAATGACCAGTACAAACCGAGGGCTTTGGACACGAAGGTTTGGGCTCGTGACAATATGGATGAGATGAGAATGACAACGTTTGAGGTTTAATTTGTTATAACAAATTTGATTAAATTAATGAATCCGTTTTTTAAGTTATTTCCCATTCTATTGTACAATTCATTTATTTGTTATTTGTGGGGTTTATTTTTTACAAGATAATTCATTAAATTATAGAATAGAATTTTATTTATACTTAGATTTCAGGTCAACATCGATTTATATTAAAATTGTTGTTAACATATTATCTATAATATTGATTTTAAGAAAAATCGACGTTGATGTATGATGAATAATATTGATTTTAAATAAAATCGATTATAAGTTTAATATTTAATATTAATTTAAGAAAAATGGATGTTAATAACATCCCCTTATTTATAATAATAGCATGGTTAATTTATTAACATCTCTTTTATATAAACTGATGTTAACTGAGTAATTCTAAATATATATTTTGGATGAATGAATAATAGTTGTGGTTGATTAATATTACTTAATGGTCTTAGTGTTGCAATGAGATGCTTTAGCTCCACTTGCAACTTATTATGCTTCCATTTTGTGCGATGAAGGTCTTTAGAACCTTAGTTAGATGTGTTGTTGACTTCTATAAAATATGATTATGTGATTGATTTTTCATGTGTCTAAATAAAAGTGTTTTGAAAACATGCAGGATGAATAATTTTTAATATATATTCCATATGAAAAAAAAAGAAAATTCCTATTATAAAAGAACTTTTTATGTTCAAATTGGTTTTATTGCACTATTTTTCTTCTATATTTTACTACAAGATAGGTATACTCAAACAGTCAAACTAAATATAAAACTACCTAAAATTATTGTTAAACTCAGAATGATATTTATCTAATATTATGTTAATTAATATTTTAAGGTGATTTTAGATAATTCAATTACATGTGCACTTGATACATTGAAAAGTACGTAGATACACCTGTTGAAGTCAGAAGTGGATCATTCAAGTGGTTCCCGCGCGAATTGCAGCCTACACAGAGAGATCGAGAACCTAGATCTGTCTATGGATTGGATTCACCTACCAGCTTAGAATGTATGTGTATCTTTGATCTTTCCCCCTCACCCTCACCAACTCATTCTCAGAACTGGAAACTTTACGTGGATTCCATTTCATTCCCACTCTTCCCATTGCCTATTTATGATTGTCAACCTTGTTTTTCTTATCAACGTTGAATAAACCCACCCAATGGAATGATACAAAAAATATTAATGTATTTGCTACTATTTTCTAAAAGTAAAATCTATACTTTTTAATACGTATTTATCATATTTTCTATTTATTAAATTTGAAATTATTATCCTAGAAATAATAATTAGCAAACTTATAAAAAGTAACGGAAGGGTTTGAATAAAAAAGTAATAGTAGCTCAATGAATAAATTTTATAACGAGACCACAAAAGTAAGCATTTAGAAATTTGATGATTAATTTCTTAGGACAGGCCGAAATGGTGTTTGGCATGTCCTGCAGGATAGGGATTTTCTATGTGCAACTCTCTTTCAATAAAGATAAGAGTTATCATTTGATGGCAAGCAGAAGGAGCGATCAGCCGTTGATTTCTGCTCCCATTGCCACGTGTTAATACCAAGAGCGTACACAAAATCCTCTTTAGCTTGATTTCCCGTGGACCCCACCATCGCCAAGTACTGACCAACCATTTGACAAAGACTGCGTAACTGCGTAAGTAAGAGCTAAGAAGAGATAATGGCGAAAACGGCGTCGTTTAGGCCCTAAACATGGATTGTCGTGTCCATAACGGAGCATAGAAAAAGGGTGTGCGTGAAACCCGACAGCATAGAGTAGAATGATAACGAAAACGAAAAAACAAGCTGTCATCACCTTCTTCTTCTTCACTCCCTGATTCTGTTGGTTTCATCCCTTCATCCACACCTTGATCCATGATCTCCCAATTTCTCACTTGGTTCGTTCACTCAACTCTTCTCTCTTTTCTCTCCGTTTTGGTCTCAATCTTTTCACATGGTTGCATCTTTTGTATGATTAGTCCCGCTATATGGTTGCTGCTGTATTACATGTGTACCTGCGCTTGTTTGAGTAATTGTCATGTTTTGGGTGGTTCGAATTTGCGGACTTTGTGTTTATTTTCTGTGATTCTTTCTGATTTCATTTGGGTGTTGACTGGTTTATATGCTTGTTATGAATATGGATGGGTTTGACCATTTTGATCTGTTTAAACTTTAAATTAGTCTTTTAACTCGAACTCTCAGGGAGGCACCGATTTTCAGTTTCTGTTTTATGTGTTCACTGCCTTTTTGAACTTTGTGTATGATTTGTTGACTGAATGTACAAAACCCAAAATATCAAATCTGTAACTGGTTTTGTGATAATAGAGGTTGACCACCCCCTCCCCATCTTTTTGTACAGGGAACGTTTACATTGTTAATTCATATAGTCTTATGCATCATAAGTTTGATGATTTACACTGGAAGCATGTTCTATCGATAATATCTGGCAATTGTTGCATAAGTATTTGAGTTTTGGTTGACACTCTCCCTATATTTTTGTACCGGGAATGTTTACATTGTCAACTCATAAGATATTTTTCTTGCAAAAAAAGTTTTGTCCTGGATGAAATGATTGATTGTTCTTGCCGTTTACTCTGCTTGAACAACATAATTATATTACAGATTTGTTCTAGGCTGGGCTTGGTTGAGTAGGTGGGAAATAGAAATGTATTTGAAAGGTGAAGGTTTATTCCAACAAGATGTATCATGTCCAAATGCATTTCCATCTTCACTTATCAAAACAAGGATAGCCTTAGTGAGTGGTGACAATCAGAATCCATTACTTCTAATCTTCCCTGATATGTCTTCCTTCTTTTCTGCTCTGTACTAAAATTTAATATCTTTCTTATAGTGTATATGGGGAGGAGTAGTACCAATCTTTTGCATCTCAATGTTTTGCATTTATTGTATTTTCTGTTAGAAGTGCATTAGTAGTCAACTAATTACTGGCTATTTTCTTTGTGCTTTTGTGTTTTCTACTTTGCCATGCATAATGCATAAATCATGTTAAATAGGTTCAGAGTTTTTAAACTACTAATGATTTTATTTTTCTTAGAAAGTATGAAGCAAGAATAGATAAGTAATGGCAGGAGCAGAAGCAAGGGCTCTGTGGCAGAGAACCGCTAATCGTTGCTTTGTCCAAGAAGATGCAAAAAGAGCTCCCAAGTTGGCTTGTTGCCAATCTTCATGTGCGACATCAAAATCAGTTGATACTGGACCTGCCAGTACAGCAGATGAATCTGATCATACTACATTTAATGTTACCCATTTTAAAAGGAAATCGTCAATTTCTAATCTATCACCAGACTCTAGGTGGTGGTTGCATTTGCAACCTAATTATGGGTATCAAAAGGGTTTAACATATGAACAGTTAAATGCATTAGAGGATGAGGTAGAAACTTTGTTAGCTAGTGATTTAAGTAAGAATTCTGAAGAATATCAGGAATTAATGGATGCGATGGAAAAACATGAGACGATGGACATTGATTGTGTTGGCTGCTCAGGATCCTCCAAGAAAGTAAATGACTTTTCCTTGGAATCCGATTATTCTTGGATTGAAAGTGATAAGGCTGTGCCATGGTGCCGGACTACAGATAGAGATGAATTAGCTTCATTTGTTTCACAGAAATCTCTCAATCATATTGAAAATTGTGATCTTCCCCCACCACAGAAGAAGCATCTTAGAAGGCACCCATGTGCTCATGTTAATAATGACAAAATAAAAACGGCATCTTATGACTGGGAAACCAAATCCAGAAGCTTTTCCAATTTGACAGCTCATACACCAGGAAGTTTAGATTCAAGATTGATGATGCATAAGAATCAGGGTCATTGTGCCAATGAAGGACTTCTATATTTTGCTTCTGACAAATGTTCAAGGTATTTTGCTATTAATGTCAGATGATTGCTAAAGTGGCTAAAATTTACACTCAAAATCTTTAGGCAAAACAAGTTGACAAATATATTCAGTGTTATTCTGTACAGGGTTCAACTTCTCATAGCTTTTTTCTGAGTCTCCTGCGAGCTAGTATTTTTCTTTTCTTTTTTTCAAGTAGAACTCATGTAGACTTTGTGCTTTGATTTGCTTAATATTTGTTTGGGCTTGCAACATTGTTGTAGTCATACCCCCAAGCATGAGGATGTCAAAAAGAGTCAACAAACTTTCGATGGAGACCCCAGTAAAGCTCAACTAATGGAAGCATTGTGTCACTCTCAAACACGTGCAAGGGAAGCAGAGGAAGCAGCAAAAAAAGCCTACGCAGAGAAAGAGCACATTGTTACTCTCATTTTTAAACAGGCTTCACAACTTTTTGCCTATAAGCAATGGTTACAATTGCTGCAGCTGGAAACTCTTTGCATTCAGATTAAGAGCAAGGATCAGCCAATCTCTACTCTCTTTCCAGTGGCTCTTCCATGGATGTCATATGAAGGTAGAAGCTCAAGGAAGAGGAAGCAGAAAATATGCAATGCCAAACAAGGAGAAAGGAAAGCCAATTCAAAATGTGATATTACAACATATGCTGTTGCGTTTGCTTTAGGATTGAGTCTAGTTGGTGCTGGCTTGCTTTTGGGATGGACAGTGGGTTGGATGTTACCCCGTTCATAGTTCTGTAAGATTTGGATCAGTCCTGCTTGTCATAAAGATTGATAAACAAAGGGAATTGATTCAAAAGGGAAAGTGGCCCCAATTATTTTATCGGATATCTACGTAATTTTGTAGATTTGTTAGTGCTTCTTATATTGTAAATACTAAGTTGGCTTTTGTATTGAATCTGTTTTGTTAATGAGATGATGTACATAAATCTTTGTGTAGTTTCCAAGCTATTTTTTCTTTAAATACCTCCTTGAAGTAGATTCCAAGCTACAAACTGCCAAACACTTTAGTTCAGTGAACAACTACTCTAATAAAAATGTTGGGGATGACTCTTTGTTGAGGAGGAAGGGCAACATCTTGAAGGACAACCTGTGATTGTGATGGAACTATTGTAGCCCTTGTGTTGTGCTGTATGTATCCAATGTTTGAGTTTTTATGTCATAATTTTGTTTTATGCGTATATGCTTATTTATATGGATCGCATCTGTATTAAACTAACATATTCTGACCAAGTCTAGTCAATAATGGGCGGCCTCAACAATTTTATTATTTTATATTAACAAATAATTATGATTATAAATATTTCTATTACACTTGTCTTACTCTTTAATTATTAATTAAATTGTATTTTTTTTCTTGAGTTTCAATTATTTATAATTCCTCCAAGCGTGTGAAATAATTAGTATAGAATTGTTATAATATAAACTTGACTAGTAGTCTTCGAACTTGAATTTTAGATATATAATTATGTTAAATATCTAAAGAAAACTACTTATAACCTTTATAAAAAAAATTACTTTTTGAAAAGCAATTATCTTCGATTTGTAACTCAAATATTTATTTTCTACTCAATT
>PYAF01004908.1:537264-561476 GCA_007407185.1 Glycine tomentella
ACTGAACAAAACACCAACTTTCATCCTATATATATATATATATATATATATATATATAAACTTTCTAGTCTTTACATATTATAAACATCAAACTTGATGAAATTTTCACTAATTTTATGATTATTGAAGTTCTAAAGTTATTTCGTATCATAAATCCATTGTAAACACTTAAATATTTGAATAGAAAATAATAATTTGAGGATTTTAAGTTTAGAACGGGACTAACAAGACTAAACATACATAAATTTAAAAATAGATTAATGGCTCAGATAAACTGGGAATGAAAATCTGGTATAATATTATTTGAAAGGATTAAAAATATGATCAAGGCTTTATCTTTTGGATTCATAAGCCTTATATATTTTACTTAATATTTCCTAATTCTATTTAATTTATCCAAAAATTATTATTAAAATTTAAAGACGTCCTACACGTCACATGGAGAGCTAAAAACTTTAAAAAATGGAAAACAATCTTCTCCAGGTCTCCTGCCCAATACAATATTTCCTTTGTCTACTCCATCGTTGTCCTCCAAATCGTACAGCGGACGTATATAAAACTAAAGAAGGTGGGCTCAAGTTAACAGTTTGGGTCATCATTGTGGGCTTTTTCTGTGGCAAGCATTAGTAGCCCAATAGACCACTCCCAAGCCGAAGAAAGCATTTAGCCGGATAGATGGGCCGAAGTTGTAGGGCCATTGAGATGGAAAAATAACCAAAAGAAAAAGAAAAACAGAATAGAGTAGAAGGTACGAAGATTTGAGGCATTTTCATAATCGAAATTGGAAGCGATAAAGGAAAACCGAAATCGAAAATGGCAGTGATGGAGAGGTTGAAGATGTTCGTCGTTCAAGAGCCAGTTGTTGCCGCTTCCTGTCTCATCGCTGGCTTCGGTATTCTCAAAACCCTAATCTTAACCCTCTCCCTTTTGCTAATGATTTGATGTGATGGTGCTGATTGTTTTAGCTTTCCATCTGCAATTAGTTATTGGGATTCATTCTTGTGAGATTGATGGAATGCTGCGCTCAATTTTTCGGAAATGATAGAAATTTGTAATTTGATCATTTCAAAGCAGCAAATTTTATTGTAGATTCGACTTTCTCAGATGCCCTGCACGTTCAGCATGTCTATCGTTAACTACATGAGTGTCACTTACACCTAGCTAATTATGTCCTCAGCTCATGAAATCTGTTATTTTTATCTATATCTTTACTTGTTTCTGTTTGTTTGAGTGAGATTCTGTGTGTGTGTGTGTGTGTGTGATGTTAGCTTGTGAATTCTGCTACATTTGCTTTGCACTTCTAGAATTTGTGAATATGGATCTTGATTATCCTTTAATCCAACCACATGGTTATACCATTTTGATCACAATCATGAAAATAATTCTTCTTGTTATAGCCTGAAGTTTGCTTAAGCTTTTATTTGGTAAGACTATCTGAAGCTTGACATGCATCATTAGGAACACAATCAGGAAAACAATCTTTCTTGCTCTAACCTGAATTTTGAGCACCTAACTGGCTGAACCTTCTATGCTTTTACCTGATAAGACTACATGACCAATCCGACTGAATTGAAATTGTTCTTTAAATATCCTTTTGTAATATTAAGGCTAAAAGTAAAACCGTAGAATTCTGTTTTCTGGGATCCTGGTTCCTTTCTTGTAGTTTCCCTCTTTAGGCGTTAGGAAGAGCAGAATGCTAGTAAGAGGTTTGCTTCTGGTTTTAAATTTGCTTTTGATTAATTAATGTTCTCTATAACCAGGGTATGCTGTGTCACGAGCCTACTCAATTTAGATTTAGTTTAAAATTGAATGTATTTCTCTTTGGATGGATATGGTATTTTTCTACTGAGGCTATTCACTTATTATGCTGTGTAATCCTCCTCAGGTCTTTTTCTTCCCGCTTTTGTGAGGCCCATGTTGGATTCATATCAGGCAACCAAGCAACCTCCTCAGCCTGCTTTAAGTGACGTGAGTGTTTCTTTTGACGCTAACTCTGTAATAAATATATATAATTTGTTTTACTGCTGGTAATAGTATTTTCATACTAAAATTCTTTTTGTGTGGCTATGCCCTCAAATCTAAAGGTTCAGTCTCCAGAATAATCTTCCATTGTTTCCTATGTTAGTAGAGACTAGAGAGAGTACTCTGTCCCTTTCTTTTTTGAAAAAACATATAATTAGAGCCTTAATGAAAGGTTGTTTTGAAACAAACGAGTTTCAGCATCAGAGTGTATGCAGCTGGGTTTTGAAAACCATCCCTCACTTTGTTTTCATCCACTCATGCAACATGTGACAAACCTTCCTGTCTTTTTAATTGCTCTCCTCAATAGATGTTAACCTGCCATTAGTAGCAAGAATTGCTCGTTTTGAAGGGTTTTTAGATCACCTCTTATGGGAGTTTCATATGGGGTTCTTAAACTTAAAACCAGTTCTTATGCAGTATTACCATTGAAGCTACTGATGTGAGAATTCTCGTACAAGAACTGCTTCTTATTTAAGCAACCATTCTGAACAATTCTTAAGGATTGCACCCATAGAAAGAAAACTTGTTGAAATTCTACAATCCCATGTGACATTTTAGGGCAAGGCCAACCAAAAAATGAATTAAGAAATTCCACCGTAGTTGCATATTGGAGATGCTCTAATGTGTTATCTGCCACCCACCACCACATTTATGGTTTCCTGATATTGATGTCTTTCTCATTGCAGGTGGTTGCAGGAATGACTGGTAAAAAGTAAAGGTGATTTACTTGACAGATACAAGGGCAAATTTGCTAAGTTCCTTGTTTGAACCTATTTTAATTCTCAAATGTGAGAAATAAGAGTACTGAATATTTGATTGATTTATTCGGCCTGTACTAGCAGATATGATTTCTGAAATTGTTTCTATGGATCAATGTGAAGTATCTTTAAATACGTTAACACATGAATGTTGTTTAGTATTTGAGTTAGTCGGCATTTAAATTAAATATTAAAAACACTTTTAACATTTCATGAGGTTTAGGCATCCCTCTTGTACACTGCAAACTTAACGAGGGACTAGCACCCTAAAGTCCTAAACAAGTAAAAATATTCAAGTGATATGTAAATTAGTTGATATTTTATCTGGCACAGCCCAGGTCCTTGCGTTTCTTAATTTTTTATTTTTTATTTAAATAACTAATAATTAAAATTCACTTGAATTTCATAAAAAAATGTTAATTAAATTAAAATCAAACGTGAACTAAATTTAAAGATCTGGGTGTGACGTTATTAGCAGAGGTTTGTTATATTATGTAATCTATTTTTCACCCCCAATATAATAATTAAAAAGGTGATTTTGAATAATAGCACTTTTATTTATTTTTTATTAAGGACAAATACAAGACAGAAAAGCAACAGATAACAAAGTAACACCCCTTGGGAAAACAGTTCCCAGAGCATCAGCTAAAACTATGTCCTAGAGCCATTGGGCATGACGACCAAGTGTGCAGGAGCTCCATGCCTTCTCGCAGAGTACGAGCAAACGTCAAGTTCTAACCTGATTGAATCATAGATCTAATAATAATATCTGTAATCAACGCCGCATAAGGATGAGTATCCCGAACACCTTCACTGATAAGCTGTAGAGCAGACTTGGAGTCTGATGAACAATAGCACTTATATTTTGTATTTAAATTTATTGGCGTATTTGGATATTTATTGACGTTTATGTTGGTGATAGTTTACACTTTGCAAACACTAGTTAACAATGAAATATATATACTATTGATATATAATTACGCAAGGAGAAAGAAGTAAAATAACAAAGATAAATTAGCTGAAATAAATGTGTGGTAAAAAAATTAGATTTCTATCCCTTTAATTGTAATGACAGATCTGATACAAAATAATCTCAAAAGACACATGTCACACAACTTTTGTGACGCAGAACCCTTCAATTTTTAGATTTCTATCCTTCAACTTTTCTATGTATAGTTACTTACTCCACTCAAAAGAGCAACTGCTTTCTTTATGCATGGTAACTAACTAAAAGCAACTTTATTCAAGTGAAATCCAATCCCTCAACCCTCGTATATATGCTTTAAAAACGAAGTCCCAAGTGAAGTACGTAGAATACGCATTGGATAAAGGAAGAGTTAAATGTTACCCAGATGCGAGAATTGGCAGAGCGTTGTTTCATGTTTGGGATGTCGGTGTCAGTGGAAGAAGGAAAGACATGGCTGGCACCAGTGACCTCTATTTTATAGAGTTTGAAGGCTTTTTTTATCCAAGAAACAAACCAGGCATAGTCATTGGCTTTGGTGAGAAGCATGGCACCGAGCACCTTTCTATCCGAACCATGGCAATTGGCGCTCATTCTGAAAGACGGAGACCGAAATCTGTTGCTGAGAAAACCTTAAAGACAGTGGCGGGAGAAGGTATGAACAACCTGGGAGGGAGCTCCAAGCACTTGGGGTTGGAGAAGGGCACAAGGGCACTGCATGGCCTTGGTTTTCCACCTAAATGGGACTGATGCTAAGGTATGAAGTGGCGGAGTGGCCATTCCTGATCTCTCTGGGGACTGGATGGAGGAGAACAATGGTAGCCTTGCTATGCTCCTCTACTCCTCTCTCTCTCGCTGCAACAGGAGCACCATCGACCACCCCTCCCCTAAATTAGGGATGGCAAAGTGGGCCAGCCCACCCAAAAACGGGCCGGGCTGGCCCACCCCACTAAAAATGTGGGCCGGGCCGGGCTGGCCCACTTTTGTAAAGTGGGCTGAAAATACTAGCCCATCCCACTTTAAAGTGGGTTAGTGGGCCAGCGGGCCAGCCCACTTAAAAAATAAAAAAATAAAAAATAAATTTAAAAAGTTAAAATAATTATTAAAAAAATTCAAATGTAATTATTTATACTAAAAATTAATAATGTATTAACTTAATCTTATAACAATGATTTTTAATATATAATACATGACTAATAGAAGTAAAAGCAAACACGAAATACATGTCTAACAATGATTTTCAATTAGCTCCTAAGTCTTAACAAATTCTTAGAAATTTGCTTCACAATGATGCAGACAATCAAAACATAATTGTACATGTAGTATAACTCATTATTAGGTTTCAAATAAAAATGTATTAGGATTAAGAATTCAAAATCATTAACTTCTTTTTAGTCAATCTTCCTCTAAGTCACTCATTTAATTACCTATTAAATATTTTATTATTTTTTATTGGTGGGCTGCTGGCCCGGTGGGCTGGCCCACCCCTGGCCCACATTTGGCCCACATTTTTGTGGGCCGGGTTGGCCCGCCCCATTTAATGAATGTGGGCTCAAAGTCTCAACCCAACCCACATTTTTTTGTGGGTTAAACGGGCCGACCCGCCGGGCCAGGCCCGTTTTGCCATCCCTACCCTAAATATGTACTTGTTTCTCATCCCTCAAACCAAGTTACTTACACCTACCCATTAGGTACTCTGTATTTTGGTCAAAATAAGTACCCTCCACTCTATTATTATACCAACACAATAATCACTATAATGTTTCTTGATTCGACTGAAATTATACTTATATGCTAACATATTAAATTAAATTTGAATACTTAGGATTGAAAAACATAGTTAAAAACAAATATCCTTCCCACTAAAAATAATTAACATGTTTCAGGATAAACATTGATCACCGATAAAGTAGATTTTTGACACTTATAATATATTGAAAAGAAAATTATTACGAGTGTTGTTACTTCTGTACTTTAATTAAAATCAGCATAAGACGGAGATTATTGAGATAAAATGTTAATTTTATTGAATAGAATCTTTATATCTAAGTTTTGTCAAACAACATAGGAATAATAACGTTAAATAGAACAATTTTTTTTCAAACAGCGAACGTTAAATAGAATAATGATATGGACTTTGCGAAAAAAGTAGTGGTCATGATCGAGTATGGTATGTTATTCCCTCTTTTCGTTAGGGTCAAATACAGTATTTATAATGTGTTTGGATATGTTTTCTTAAGAGAGCATTTGATAGAGGAAAAATATTGAAAAATAAGAAAGAGGGAGAAGAAATATATAAGGAATGGAAAATTAGGGTTATTTAATTGAATGTATAAAAGAAATAAAATAAAAATGTACAAACCTTTTTATTTTCAATCAAATTTAGTAAAATGGTTTTCAACAATAGCTAAGTCAAAAAAATTAGTAAAAAACTATATTAACTAGGTGGCCTTTGTTACATCTTCTTTAGTATAAGAGTAACTTATTTTTAAGAAAATAGTTCATGTTCTTAATTTTCATGTATTTGTTTCAGCCTTGTAAAATAATTACAAGTTTATTTCTGACAGATCAAAAAAATAATTAAAAGTTGAAAAAAATCCGATTAAAATTAGAAATTATTTTGAATAATTTTTATATTTTTTTTTGTTTAAATTGACCTTTACAATTATTAAAAAACATAAATTGGTTTTTACTTTTTTAAAAGCACTAATAATAATATTAATTATTTTATATGAGAAACACTTTTTTTGCTGAATAGAAACACTTTTATTTTAATATGTGACCTAATTCGAGAGATTATGAAACATTGATTTTCTGCCAAAAGCAAAACAAAAAATGAGATGAGAAACGAAATTCATTTTCAAACTTCTATTCATCCCTCTTTGGACCGACCGTTGCTTAGAATTAAAATAGTAATTACATTTTTAATTACTTTAATTTGTACGGTGTAATTTGTTTTTTAAGTATTTTCAAAACTAATTAATTAAGGTTTCAAATACTTTAATTTAGATAAAATTATTTTTATAGTAATTTTTATCTTTATTTTTGTACTATTTTTTATATAAATATTTGAACATTTACAATAAAGTTAACATTTGAAATAAACTGATGTTTCGAAAGGAAAAATTTAGCATAAACATGATGGAGTTTTTAAATATTATAAAATTCCAGATAAAAGTTTGACAGAAGGACCAATTTTTTTTTTAAATAAAATTTAACTAATGAATTTTGAATATAAAAATTTGTAACATTTTAATCAATTCAATGTGTAAAAAAATAAAGAAAAAGATTCACAATGAAACTAAATTTGTTTAATTTTCTCAAAACATTTATAAAATTTAAATAAAATAAATTTAAACTAAAAGACAAAAAATATGTTTAGGGCATGTTTAGATTCACGTTGAATCACCAAACTTCAAGTTGAAATCATGTTAAAATATGAATATAAACATTGTTTATATTGGAAAATTCAAAATCGTGTTAAAATAATAAGGTAATGTTTGATAAGACATTTCAATTAGTTTTTAATTTTTTTATTAGTTGAACAACTTATTTGACTATTTGATAAAGTAGTTTTTCAATAACTTCTAGCATTTTTTGAAATGCTACTAGAAGTAGTTTTTTTTAAACGTTAGTTTCTAAAATTTTATATTTTTTCACTTTTGTCTTCAATATATTTATTTATTTTTCTTGTTATCTTTTTTAAATAAATCATGATTTTATTATTTTTTATCATTTTACTCTTTTCGTATAGTTCAGTAGCTAGTTTTATCGAATATTTCACATAACCTAAAGCATGATGATTTTTGGTAAATATTTAAATGTTTTGTTTCACGTCTAGGGATTCATTATGGTTTCAAAGTTAATTATAGATAAATCAGCTTAATTTAAGTATTTTTTGTGTTGAACCAAAATTTATACTAAATTTTATTAATAAATTATTTTTAGCTTATCAAATTGAATAAATTTTTAAGTCTAACTCGAGTTATATATTACTTAAGTTTATCTTTTTGGTTCATAAACCAAGTATAAGGAATTAGTTATTTTCTTTAGGCCCATTGAGAATGCAAATACAAAAATGTAGATCACACTAAATTAGTTGTGTTATGTTTTAATATTCTAATATTTAATTGTGAAATGTGTAGGATTATAGATTACACCAAACACAAATGAACGCGTAAGGGTATTCATATTACAAATCTTATTAGAACTGCTCGATTTTTATCAGAAGCTTGTGATTTAGTTTTTGATGCAGCAAGTGGGGGAAAACAATTCTTAATTGTTGGTACAAAAAAAAAAAAAGCAGCTGATTCAGTAGCACGGGCTGCAATAAGAGCTCGGTGTCATTATGTTAATAAAAAGTGGCTCGGAGGTATGTTAACGAATTGGTATATTACATAAACACGACTTCAAAAGTTCAGGGACTTGAGAATGCAACAAAAGATGGGGAGACTCAACAGTTTTCCAAAAAGAGATGCCGCTATATTGAAGAGACATTTAGCTCATTTGGAAACATATCTTGGCGGCATTAAATATATGACGGAGTTACCTGATATTGTAATAATCGACGCAAACACACATGCACATATTAGAACAATTAAATTATTTATTAGAAAATAGTACTTTTTTAAAAATAAAATTGCAATAAACAAATTATCTTCAAAAATATTTATATTATCTATTTAGATATGTTTGCAATAAAATAATGTGTTGGAATATGATCTTATTTATTAATTTACTCACTAAATAAGTAAGTTATTTCTAAGGTAATTAATAGGAGTATAATCAAATTTTACTACGTATCATAAAAATAAATAGAAATCATTAAGAATTTTCTTACAATATTCATTAAATAAAAATAATAATTGATTTAAAACAATAAAAAAATTGAAGTATTCATTGTTTTGATATTAAAAATAATTAATTTTTTTCATAATATTAAATCAATTAAATAGAAAAGTTATACTCATTAAATCTATTATTATTGACTCATTTTAATCATTTTATAGTTTCATATTAAATTTGTAAGTAGTACACAATTTTAATGGAGTAGTGCACACTTTTAGAAGTAAGAAAATAAGTTTCTTTAATAAAAGAAAAAAGTTTCCAGACATGAGATTATTTATTAAAAGTTTATGTTATATACTTATTTCTTAAATATTTATTTTGATTATTCTTCTTTTTTTATATACTTTTAATTTTCTATTTACTTTCAAATAAATTATGGTTGCTGTCAAGAAGCAAATTTGGTGAAGAGGGGATTTGAAAAAATAAGTGAGTTTAAAAGTTACTTGAACATGAAAAACTAAAATAAATATGTTGTAATGTCAAATTAATTTTTATATAATTAATTAAATTGTTAATATAATTTTTATATAACTTGAGAAATTTCCCCTCCGACTATACCGTGTATCACATGGTACTATCTAGTTACTAATATATAAAAATTTATATTATATTAATTTGTAGAAACATTTTAAGGGATTTCGATAGAGTACAAGATCTAATATCTCTTTAATTAAGTAATGTAGAAGTTGACATTAACTACAAGAGAATAATCTGGTGAACCAGACTACTATATGGATGAGTTAAGAGCCCAATATTTCTCAGAAACCCAGTGATCCATGCTCCAGCCCAATTTCTCAAGAAGCATTCATTCCATTCATTAGAAGGTTACTCTGCATACAAATCATTGTGCCTCCATCAAGAAGAATTCTTTGGTGACACTAACACTAAAGACCTCTTCATTTCTGCTTGCTTGATAAATTTGATACACAACTTCAGCAAAACAAATATGTCATTCTACACCCTCTCTGAAATCATATAATTACTAATTTGGCACATCCAAAAGACTGATAGCGGAGATGATTTAATAAAGCTGGAGAGATTTTCCATAAATACGTAAAAATCTCTATTGTGAAAAACTTGATATAATAGAAAATTGAAAATATATTTAAAGATTAAAACAATTATGTTAATTTTTAAAATGTAAATATCTTAAAAAACCATTTTAAAATTTTATAAATGCAAATATATATTTTTTTAAAAATTTACTTCCTCCTTAATTTTAAGACTCTTTCAACTAATTTTAAAATTGAAAAATAATTAATTTAATTAATCACATTATATATGTCAATTATTTATACTAATATTCTAAAATTATCCATTTCTTATCTTTCTATCCACTTGATTGTTTTTCATTAATGTTTGAAAAGATAATAATTAAGCAAGAATATATATAAAAATAATAATTAATGCATCTAAAATTAAAAAAAAAAAATCTTATAAAAATGGATAAACAAATTTCTGAAAAAACGTCTTATAATTAGTAACAAGAGGGAGTACAATAAAATTTAAAAAAATTACTTGTTTTAAAATATAAATCAAAGACCCTTCTATCATTCTATGGTAAAAAAAAAACTCGGGTTAAACAACACAAAGAAAGACTCTAATTATATTAGAATTCTTATCCATGTATATAGTTTTTGAAAGAAATAGAAAAAAATAAGTAATTGTGGAAGAAACCCCTAAAAATACCTCAGGTTTACTTTCATGCTGTCATCAATCAAAGTGTGACCATAGTGGTAAAAGTATGTATACACCAAAAAAATTTCCGAACAAAACTGTTGGGTCGTTACCCAACACAGAAAAAATGATGTGCTAAAAATTAAGATAACACATTAGTGGTAATGAACATTGTTATTTGTTTTATTGTGAATTGCATGTAATGTCAGTATCGAAAAGCGTTAACTAATCTAATAACATAACTTTTTACCAGAAAACATTAGTGGTGGTTTTAACATTAGACAAATTAATTCTAGCTACTTAATTTTGGTACCAATTTGTGCCATTGTCGTTGGTAATATCATTTCCCAACAAGAACATTCGTACAAGCAGAACATGCCTAACAGTCAAAAGCAAACGACTCAAAGAGGGGGGAAAAAGAAAAAGCATACTTGTTTGTGCAGATGGTACCACCTAAAAAAAGGTATTCTCAGATATAAAGTACCTAAAATCCAACTGAAGTTCCTGTAGGTTTATAATATTATTAGTCCACTTACACACGTTCACTATTCTACAATTTTAAAGTCGCATAAAATTAAGCAAACCAAATCATCAAGCACCCTAAACCCCCAACACTTCCCCCCTCCCTCCCAAACCAAAAAACTAGAAAGGTTAAGCTGTCAAATCACAAGAGATTTGCTGAGTCTCCTCCCTACTCTGTCAATCTTGGTTCAACAAAGTTTATTCACCCTCTGATGAAGAAGAAGAATACTTGCTTTTCATCTTCTTCACATCTTCCCTTGAACAAATGAAAATCCTCTTCACCACGGTACAAAACTCCCTGCAATCATGAGGAGAAAGAAGAATACAATTAAGCTCTATTTTTTTATGAGACAAGCAACTCGAAAGTGCAGCCAACATTGCCAAAATTACTCACGGCCATGGATCATCACCAACGAGCATCATGTCATTTCCATCATCAGTAAAAGTAATAGCCCACTTGGTTTGCATTTGAAGCTCTCCCTTAATATCAAACATTTTCTCAAGCTCATCTATGAGATCATCATAATCTTTTAACACGGTAAGGTCAACTGCACGACCAACAGCAACACCTTGCATTTGCACCTTCTCAAACAACAAGGGCCAATGAGCCAATCATCCTTCAGCATATGATAAAAAATATGCAAAAGGAATTGAACTATAAACTAAAATTTCAAAAAAGAATTGTTACATTCAATATTCCTACCCTACCATTCACCTACTGTTTTGTTTATTTTTTACTTTGTAAGAAAATATGAAAAGGAAGGAATCTTTATGATATTAAACTACGTAGGTACCTTGGTCCGAGTCCTGGTGTGTCTCTGACTGGCACTGGGTGATCCATCAGAAATATTTTGCTTGTGCTCCTTATTGGACAGTGAATAATAGGGATTCTGACCAGCCTCAGTTTCACATGCAGCAACAGGAATTGAATCTTTGGGACCACTGGGAATAATAGCTGGACATCCTAATTGTTCTTTATCCTGAAGGGCAACATTGTTAGTAATATTGTTAGTCAAATTTACTCCAAATATCCAACAATTCATGGGATTCTGACTACTCCTTTTAGCACATTCCATGGGATCATGTGCTGAATCATCATTTGGCCTAGATGAAACAGTTGATTGTGCTGGGACAGCTTTGCTATTTTTGGGGTCCATAAAAAGGTTTGGTTTTGAATGTGGGGAAGAAGGCCATGTTCCTTCCACACGGACTTTGGAGCTGCTGTTCATAGGATTGCCATTAATTTCTTTCTGTCGAGTAGACCATACAACTGGATTTTCATTGCTTTGGACCTCTGTACTGCTAACTAATGCTGTAGGGTCTTGTGGTCCACGATACCAGAATGCTAGAGCAGGGGAATTAGGAGCAATTTCTACATCCAACCATCACATAATTTAAGTCCATGTTCATTTAATCCATAAACAACAACTAAAGATTTGTTTGAATAAACTTCTTAAAAAGTGTTTATTTATAAGAGAAGAAAATAAAAAGACAGAATAAATGAACTTTCTTTCTTAAGTTAAAATCAACTTATGCACATCAACTTTCTTATTTAACTTCTTCAAAAGCTGATTTTAAACTTACGAGAGAAACTTAATTTATTTTACCTAATTTTTTCCTCCTACAAAATGTTTACCAAAAAAGGGCCTAATTAAGAAAACTTTGGTAAAATATCACCTACCAGAATATGAAACCTCAGGCCTGGACCTTTTGCCCTTCACCACTTGTTGAGTGATATTCAAAGCAGTGGAAGCAACAAAAGGCTCTATCTCCCACGAAGAAACCCTCTCTGGCCTTGGAATTATTGCTGTTTCATCCCATTGAACCTAAGTAGCAAAAGATTATAAATGTTAAATTCAAACAGAACAAGAATTTAGATAGAAAAAAATTAAAGTCTAAGTTCAACCTTCAATGACCGCCACTGAGAGTTCCACCATCCTGGAGATACATCCCCAACCCCAACAATAGTACCAGAAAACCTGACCAAAAAATTAAAGCAATGTGACCACAGAAGACCAACTGGAACGCAAGATGACACTCGGTGACTATTGCTAATTGTTTACTACAGGGGACATACCTTCTCTCAGGTGAGTCCTCCACCTCAAATCTCATCTTAAAACGCATGCCAACTGAAAACTTATTGTTTTCTGCCTCCAGATATTTGTTTACACCAATAATAAACTGGCTAGTCCTGAATGTATGAAAAGGCATGCTGACCAAGGGTTACACATTCTGTTACATTTTAATTATAAGCTTATGGCACCTAAAAACAAGTTTCAAGATGTTTACCAACCTAGGTTTGTAATAAACTACAAACATGGTACTAGTCAAAAATGCATGAGAGGCAGTGGCAAGCACTCCAAGATGCATACTCTGGCTTGATATCACAGATGAAGGCATGGGATTCTGTTGCCGGGCTACACGCCTGACACCAACTCTCAGATCACCATTCTCTCCCCTACAACAACCATGTCAAGACCAAAGTGCACATGAACCAGCATAAAAGCCACCTAAGTTTAAACAAACACCTTAAAAACACAAAAGCATCTCCGGCAACCAGTTTTTTGGATGTGACAAATGTACTCCAGCCAGTTGTAAGCAAGTGCCTCCTTGGTTGACCTGATCATATTTACATAAAGGGAGAAGCAGATTGGCGACTAGAAAAATTGTAGGTGTAAAATTTGTGTTCCCTAGCATTCCTCATTTTATTTCATACCAATTATGACTCTCTTCAGAATTTGATATTGCAAATATAGCATAAATCCCAAAAAAAGACTCGGAATATTAAAGCAAAATCACCTCTAAATATATGCTTAAACTTCCACTCAAACCCATGAAGATCCTTTGCTACCAATTCCTGAGTGGGAGTAGTTTGGGTCATGTCCTACAATGTATACAAAAGTAGCAAGCATGAAAATGAATGAGGAAAGATGGGTTTTCATTTAATATATATACCCAATTGAGAGGTAAATACCAATTGAGGCAAACACTCGGTAGCGTGCCTCCGCAGAACTGAAAATCCTCCATGGGTGCTAGTATCAGAAGCAGTTAATATCTTACTAAAAGAATGAAAAACTTGTTTCTGGGTCTCAGGTGGACTTGGGTCTGGACTCGTTGGCTCTTCTTGCTGAATAAAACCACAAATATAACTCCTTAGAAAAAACACTCTCGACTTTCAACCTGAAATACTATTTTCCTTTAGTATTACGTGTTTCACAGTCGCAGTGGAAATTGTAGAGCAAGTAAAATACAAAACAAACACATTCTAGATAGACTAATACATAACGAGGAAAATGGGTTCATGAATTTAATCCCATTCTCTCTCTCAGAGTAACTAAAAGGGTGGGAAACACATATAATCTCACATTTGATTCTGGAAGCAAAGTGATACGAGCATAAACCTCATCGGTTTCTTGTTCCGCCTACAGATTAACAAAAAATTCATGATAAGTACATAACCACCACGATAATGAACAAGCAACAAAAGGAATCAAATGTAGCACAGTACCAACAACTGAGTGTGCACAACACGGCAGAGAATCTTGGGTGGGAGATTGAAATGAGGAATTTCCTGGTTCAGTCCCTGATTAGTCGAAGCTTGCAACTGCCAAAAAACACAAGACCAAAACTGTCGTAAATTTCAAAGCAAACAAAAAAACAGAAAGGAGCCCAAAAAGAAATACTTGTTCCATGTGACCCTGCGGGAAGTAGAAAACTCTCTCCCCTTGGCGAGGAACATCCACCAAAGGTCCCGCGCATAGCTTCCATAGTTGCGTGTACAGATCGCCATCTCCCACACCTAACCAAACAAACACAAATCAAAACAATTAAAGTAAATGAAAGTCAATGCTCTTAGAAAGTAAACAACTTAACACTTCCCCCAGTAAGGAAGACACAACACAACAACAATTGAAACAAAACGGCGGAAACCCAAATTCCTTAAAAACTGCTTTAAAGTTTAAACATTAGAAAAACGCAACCACTTGGGTTTATTTGTTCAAGTTTTAAAGTAAGCAAACAAGCAAAAGCCATTGACCTGCCATTGAGGAAGACAGAGAAGGTTGTGGAGTGATTAGTGATTAGATTACTACCCCACAGCAAGTAAGGAGAGAGAAAGCAGCAACCAGACAGTGAGTAGTTTCCTTCTTTTCGCTTCTAACTAATGTAACGATCCTCAACTCAACTTCCACGGAATTTATCTCTTTAGCAGTTTTTCTTTGCCCCTTTCGTTGGAAGCTCCAAAACCCTTTGCCTCTGTTTCCCCACCGGAATTCCCAGTACGTGGTCGTGGTGTTCTCTTCTCTCTCTTGTCTATCTATCTATTACTATTAGAGTATGGTCCTCTAGTCTACACTCTCTACATAGTCAGCTTAGACTTAGACTACTGTAATTTATTCTCCTGAAATAAAACTCATTGGCCATCATTTTGGTGGAAACCACACTTCATTATTATACACCAAATCTGTTTTTGTTTCTATTTTCAATTATGGAAAAAATGATTATTTTTAAAAAAAGAAAGTAAGAAGAAAAAAAATTAAAATAAATTTTTTTATAAATAAAAATGAGTTTTTTATTATCTAATTTGTAGATGTCATTATTCTTTGTTAGAGAAATTATATTAAAAAGCTTCTATAAATTAATTAATATAGAGTTTAATTTTACTTATGAAGAAGCTGATCTCTTTTTTTTTTATTTTTTTATTTTAAAAATGTTTCTAGAAAAATTCATTAAAATACTGTAATTCTTGTTACTTTTTCTTTTTCTTTTCCGGTATAATGTTTATTTCTGAAAATATACGTTTTTCCTAAACCTTTTTTTTCCACGGTTATTTTAGTATTTGTATACGGCGTAGTGCTGTTTGTTTGATTATGCTTGAACTTAAAATTCAAATTGTACTTCTGTATAAAGAGCAACTCTTTTGATCTTCGGTAGACCTAGACATCGTGGATTATCTTGTTTCAACTATACCAAGTACCAACCACTGCTAACTATATTTATTTTCTTATGTCCTCAAATTAAATTTGATGTTCAATTTCAATAATTTACTTTAGATTTTAATCTCAATCACTTTTATTCTCATGTTACAAAAGTGAAATGCTAATTTTAATTGAAAAACAATATTACAAATATGTAAAGCCTGATTAATTTGAGAAAATACTTTTTATTTTTATTTTCTACTTTATTTTTATATTAATTTTTTTATAATATTTTCATTTTACTTCCTACTTTAAAAGGTCGATCACGAGCCGAATAAATTTCTATAAGTATGAAACTTTTGGTACTTGTATAAGTTTGAGATTCTCTCCTAATTACTAATTAGTATTTGCTTGCATAATATGATTTAAAGCTAATGGCTCACTAATTAATGGTGTGTTTGTTTAGAGCAAACATATTGCTGTGGAAACCCACATTTAGAAAATTTTCTTCAAACAAACAAACAAACTATCCAGTACAAAATTTAAAATGAATTAGATTATTTACAATAAAACTTTGTATATTTGGTGTAATAAATTTTATCAACTTTTTTGTAAAAAAAAATGTTTAGTAACTTTTATAAATATCTGGAAAAAAAAACGTTTATAAATAACTAACTATACAGCTTATTACACAAAAGTCAAGTACCTGTATTGTGTTTATGTGGTAAAATAAGTTACAAGCACGAGGGGTCATTCCTTTTTAAAAAAGAAAAAGCACTAGGGTTCATGAACTCATGATTCTTTACGCGGTTAATTACTTAATTGAATGAAATCGAATAACCACTAGTCAATAAATTATATTTAAGCCATTTTTAATATCTTATAATGAAAGTTAGAATATGCTGTTGTCGTGATCTTTGATTGAGTTTCAAAAGAGATTGGTGGTGACAATTTGAGGTTGATTTTTTTTCCTTGGAGAAAAAAAAAAAAATCTGCCTATCATATACTCCTAATGCATAGTACAGAAAGGATCTCCTTTTCATTAACCTATAACTATTTTCTGGCCCTTTTCTTAGGCAGAAAAGCAATAGACTTGAACAACTTGGAATTGGAGCTTTTGACATGCATAATTTTTCTTTCGCTTGTATTTTTAAATAATAAAAACGAAAACTTGATGGGCCAAAAAATTACTGAGAGAGAGAGAGATACCCACCAAAACGGTATTAATGCAACTGTCAAACGAATCGTGGCTCAGGCGGCAAAATATAATATTTTTTCCTAATGGTGGTGGTCTTATCTTCTTAAGCTACTTGTAAGAACCTTTTTCTCATGGAATATATTATTTGTTTTTTTATCGGCATGGAATATATTATAGTTAAAATTTATATATAATTTAACAAAGAATATTTTTTTAGTCTACAAAATTTAAGAAAGTATATTATCATACATTGATTTGAATTTATTTGATGAAGTGTCAAATACCTTTCGAACTTTATAAAAATGTTTAATTATTGTTTTAGTTCCAAAATTTGGAATGCTTTTTAGTACTTGGAATTTAAAAATATTTTTTTAGTCTTTGAATTATTATCTCACTCTCATTCTATATTTTTTCTTTGGTTAATGTTATTAGGTTCAATTCAAATAATCTATGCAGCTTTAACATCTCTTGATTAATGCAATTTAAAAAAAAAGAATAGCTTATTCCTCAATATCTCATATGGGTTTCTTAATTTTAGGAATTCGTTCGATAAGTGATACATATTTCAACGGGGCTATTTTACAAATAAAATCTCACGGAATTATAATAAATTGTATTTTTAATCTTTAATATAATAAATTTATATTTTATGACAGTTTTAGTGTTTTTTGATAGTTTTAAAATGTAAAATCAAGCAAATAAAAATAAAAATTAATTTATGATAGTTAAAAATAACCACAAAGTATAAATTTATTATATTAGAGACTAAAAAAAATAATTTGTCAAAATTTATGAAAAAAATAGTTTTAAATTTTAGGAACTCTTAAAAAGTACACACCACAATTAAGTATTATTTAAAACTAGTTTTGATAATAAAGACTAATTTTATACTTATTTTAAAAGTTGTTGAAATCAAGTTGATAAGAAAATAAATTGATTTTTCAAATTAAATCATAATATCGATACATTTTGAATTTACATTTTAAAATTATTATAAAGTGCTAAAAATTATCACAAAATATTAAAAATTGACATAGGATGTTAATTAATTATGTTAAGGACTAAAAAATAATTTATCAAAATTTTAGAAACGAAAAAAAAACATACCCCTAAATTTAAGGACTAAAACAGTGATCATACTTTGTAAGAATGTATAAACTTGATCTATATTAAATAAGAATTTTTAGTTTAACATTTAGATAGTCGAAATTTAATATTAACAATTACTAATCAGCCAAAGGTTACTTTTGAAATAATTAACTTTATCTTCACTTTTATTTATGTGTGTGTGTGTGTGATGGACGGAAAAAGTACAAAATAAGTATAAAAAATATATTTACTTATTTAGATGAATGGAAAATCAATATAATTAATAAATAAACTGTGTAAAAAGACTTCAAACATACAAATAATAATCAGTCACATGTTGTAATTTCGTTTGAACTTATATTATTTGAGGTTTATGTTTAGTTTTTGTTTTTTTTTTTTATGGAATTTCAGGTTTATGCGAGGAAACTAGAATACTGGTGGGGCATGAGTTGAATGCACACTCCATGTGGAAACCAATTCTGTTCGTGCTCCTTGGCTTCGCTAAACCGTACACATCATGAAACACCATATAGGCACACTTGCTCTTAGGCTTGGTCACTTTATTTTTATTAATAACCTTTTGCTTTACTTTGATTTAATTTACTAATTTTTTTTTATAATAATTGAGGTTGGGTTCATCTGGATTTTAGTGCAGTTGACGTGTGTACGTACCCTACCCCCCAAAAATGATCATATGGCTTTGTTTAATAATAACTTAAGCAATTGATGCTGGAATTCATGTTAAAGAATGTGAAGACATTCACGGGGGATTGAAGTAACATGAGCATTCCTCCCATCCACCACGGGTAAATTAAAACCACAACTAAATGCTGTTTAAAATTAAAATGTTTTGTTTAATTCCTATTTCATATTTATTTAATGATCATCGATATTCAGACATTTCATTATATATAATCTCATATTTTTTATACAACATGGATTTTTTAAATAGTTGAATAGGAAATTAATAAAAATAATCCCAATAATTCATTTTATTTTGAAAATATAAAATTATAAATATTTTATAATTATTACCATACATTATCTTAATGTAACTTTAAATTTTATATTTTTTATATATTTAGTAATTTCAATTTTTTCGCTATCACATAAGAATTTAACTTATATATATATAAATAGAATTAAATTTATTTAAAGTTTAACAAGTAGAAGAAATGTTATATAATGAAGAAAAAAATCTATAATGATAACATTTTATATGAATTTTATTTTATTAAAAAATAAAGGTTATGAATTAAAGTATAACATATTCATAAAATGCAAAAGAATTCGTGTAAATTTAAAATTAAAAAGATGTAAAAAATAAAAGTGACATTAGAATGGTAGATTCTATATATATTTATATAACTCTCATAGGGGGGAACTCCCCTTCCAACTGATTAAAGTAAAAGTATTGTATTACTGCAAAAGCAAATATTTCCGTACAAACAAAGTATTAGTATTCCTTTTTTTTCTGTACGGACATTGTACACTTTAGTTTTGATGCTCCATTGTCAATTCTTAAGTTGTTAGATCCAAGTGTCAAGCGTGAAGATTTCTCGTATAAGTCAAACCTACTGGATCTTCAGCCTTCTAGCCTTGTCATCCACATCATCCCTTCCTATTCCTGTCAAAAAGGCCTATACTAATACCACGGTCCACTAACCCCGAAACTGAAGGCCAATCCAAGTACCTTTCAAACTCCATTCTAAAAATAATATATATAGACTTGCCAAAATAATGTAAGCTTAGTTTGTTTGTTTTTTAGGGAATGATGAAGGAAAGTTCCACAATAATATTAATATTTGTAATCCTAGTCGAACTCTGGAGGAGTCCTATTTGATAGTGGAAATTAACATGATTGTTATCTCAACAACAAGTAGATGTTGTAAACTAATTAATATTACTCGAGGAAAATTGTTTTATAACCAATTAGTAGCTTAGATTATAAGATCTGTTTGGATAAATTTCTTTAAAAATATTTTTAAAAGGAAAAATTAAAAGAAAAAAATGAAACGAATTTCTCTAAAAGTAAAAATAAGTTGTCAATTAGTTAATTTTTAGAAGTTCATCAGTATAGTTTCTCTAAAAGATGAGATAACATCTACAAATAAGCTAATGAAAAGCTCATTTTAGCTTATGGAGAAGTTCATTTCCTTTTTTTCTTCTTATTTTTTTTTCTCTAAAAGTATTTCTATAACAGTTTACATCCAAACAGCCCTATAGACTAACGAAGTTTTGTTATATAACTTCATCGGTTTGTTGGCATTTTGTGAGTACTTATTTTGCATTTCATTTAGCTGTTGTCTTGGGGTGGGTGCCTTGTGTTCACTGTATTAAGTTCAATGAATGTGAGATTACACATAAGAATTTTGTGTTCTTCTGAACTATTCCTATCAGTGATTGGGATTAGCTAGACTTCAAATTATTAATATGCATGTTCCTCTTCTCAACATTGTTATATGCTAAAAGTTAAGCTTTTTAATTATAATAATTGGTATTGGTGTATCAAAAAAAAATGGTATTGGTGTAATGTTGTTTTGTACAATTCCACTCTTTACAATTAAAACATTGTAAAAATATACATCAACATCAACATCAACAGCACCTTTAACCCAAATTAATTGGGGTCGGTGGTAGATGAACCTAATGATAAATCGAAAAAAAGCAAAAGAGAGAAACAGAGTTAAAATAAAAGAACGGTGAGAGGAGAAGAGAAAAGAAGAAGCAAAGAATTAAAACAGGGAACAACTGGAACATAGAACTACTAAAGGGTTTAAACCTCCATCAGACTTATAGCTTTTCTCCACTCCGTCCTAAGACATACCGTCCGCCAATCTAAATCCCACTCCATTAGGTCTTGTTTAACTACCTTTCCCCAGATAAGTTTTGGTCGACCTCTACCTCTCTTTGTATCTAACTCTTGGTAACATACTTTTGTTCTAACAGGAGCATCTAATGGTCGTCTCATAACATGCCCAAACCATCTCAATCTATGCTCTCTCATCTTTTCACATACTGGTACCACTGATACCTTTCGTCGAATATCCTCATTTCTTATCTTATCCATCTTCGTGTATCCGCACATCCACCTTAACATCCTCATTTCTGCTACCTCTATTTTATGCTCATGTTGCCTATGTGCTGGCCAGCATTCCGCTCCATAAAGCATTGCCGGTCTAACAGCTGTTCTATAGAATTTTCCTTTTAGCTTAATAGGAATCTTGCGGTCACACAAAAGTCCCGATGCCTTTTCAATTGTGATTTAGAGATCATGGTACCAAGGCATTTAGAGATCCCAGCTGAGATTTTCGGGCACATTCAAGAGTTAATAAAGAGGTATGTACACTATAAATATGAGATGATTGTAAAAGAAAAAGGTATACAAACATTCTTATTTTCTCTTTCCATTCACATTGTGCATACACCTCATGTTATTGGTTAAGTATAACTTTGTGCATAATGATAATCTTTGAGAGATATTTTATTCCATATAAATACTTTGAGAAAAAATTTGATCCAGCATAAAATTACCAGCAATCTAGTTAGACATTTGTGTTCTTGAACTATAGAATAGTAATTATTGTGTATAATTTTAAATCGTGTATGAATTTATTGTGAACGATTAGAAATTATTATATATAAAAATTATCTACGCTAGATTTGCCTTTTCAATTGAGGCGACCTACACCTCCATAACATATCTGTCTTAGTTTGGGCGTGAATCCTTCCGAAACTACCAAATCTTAACCTCTGCACAAAAACAGGTTCATTAATACCAAAAACACGTTTGGAAATACATTGAGACAACTAAATCACGTCATTAGGGTGGAAAAAAACGTATGTCAAAGCTACAACTGGAAGCACTAAATTACCTTGGGACTAATCCACTAGAGAATGCATGCATAGTAATGAATTGCAACAAAGCGCAGAATTCTGAGCTTGGTTTGGTCCCGATCGACAGTGATAGGATTGCAAATAACGAACTTGTGATGATTTTGTAAAGGTGGTGGTGAATTTCACTCCATTTCCGGAATGTTGTGTAGAGTATTTGTGTATGTTTCTATTTGGAGAGGGAAAGCGAATTTCAAGTTTCCAATTCCAACACACACAGAAATTTATAATCTTCTCTGCTGCACTACTATAACCTAAGCACAAAAATGCACGTGTTGCTTTGTAATGGACAATGTACAATAGTTTCATATTAAGGCCCAAGCACAAGCAATACCTACGCCCAATTTGACACTTTTGGTTTTGGATTCCCTCGATCATTGTACAAGTAACGGACTTCCCTTTTGTTTAAGGTCCAAGGATTGGTATAATGGTATATTCAAGGTTTTTTTTACGTGATTCTTATTTCTCGTATTATTAAATCGGAATATAATTTTAGATTTTAGAAATTTCCAAACCTATTTCTATCTATCGTATCGAACAGGGCCTAATTCTTTTTATTCTATTATTACCACCTTAAAAACTTTTCACACACGTTAAAAACAAAAGTAATAATATTCACTATCTCCACACACACACACACACAAGTTTTTAAAATTAAAAAAGAAAATCATGCCTTTTAAAATAATGTCACATAAATAATATTGTTTCTTTATACATTAATTAATGCAATATTAGTTGAGGTTAGTTTTATAAGATATTATTTTAATAATACATAATTATATATATATATATATATATATTATAATTTACTTCAAAATTTATATAATACAATCAATGAAATAAATATTAAAAAATTAACGTGTGTCTTGCAAATGTTGTTAAATATAGTAGGCTTAATTTCACATTTGATCTCTCTACTATCATTGGAATTTGAATTTAGTCTCTTTTTTTTTTTCTTTCACAAACTCAGTCCTCTTACTAATTTGATTGTGTAATTTTGGTTAATAATTAATTTGACATACAATAAAAATGTTAATGTGATTATACATGAAAGTCTCACATTAATATGGATGCGCTAATATTACATTGCAGTAAAATGTCACATCAATATTTTGTTAAATATTAGTTGTTAAGATAGTGAATAAACCCAAATTACATAATAAAAATAAAGGGTATCCAAATTCCCAAAAAGAAATACAGGAAACCAAAATCAAATTTCGACAGTAATAGAGACACTAAAACATCAATTAAGTCAATATAATAATATGCTTTATATGCAGTAGAACAAATAATGTAAGACTGTATATATGATAAAAAAATTTAAAATATATCGATCTGTAAGTTTTTTTTAAAATATTCGTAAGAAACATTAAATTTCTTTACACGTAAAAAAAAAAATTGTGCATGGTGCATCCTTTTACTCCTTTGTTGCACTCCACATACTAGCTTCCTCGCCGGAAGTTTGAATAGGGTTTAGAATTATGCCGGCAAAAGAATGAGAATGAATGATTTTTTTCAAGATAAATAGTATTATATTAATTGCACAAGTAACATATAAATAGATAATTAATCGTTTTATGTTAAGAGTTTGTTTATCCCAAAAAAATGTTATTTTATCCTTTTAAGGACAAACTGAGTTAAACACTGTTTTTCTTATAAAAAAAACAAATTACTTTCTTAAAATATTTTTTGGGAAAAAAATAATTTTTCCCAAGTTTTCTTATAATTGTGTTATGCTATTACTAATGAAATGTGATTCATCTTTTAAAAAATGAAATGTGATTAAAAAATGTGGTAAATGAATAAAAAGGTTGAGAAAGCATTGTGATAAAAAAAAGAATAATTAATCTTTTGAAACCTTTATTAGACAATTACATCTCAATTATGTAATGTATATAACATATAAATTTATTAATATTAATTGATATAAATAATAAAGATTTATGTCTTAATTTAAAAATATAAAAAAAAAACTAGTATCCAAAACATTTTTTTTAAGTCAGGATGAGTGAATGATGACGTGTATAAGGGACCATCGCCCTTCAAAACAAGGTCTATACTCTATAAGGTAGTGACTCAATCACGTGCATGGTTTAAACCCAATTAAAAAAGATGATACAATGATAGAGACATTGACCGTACTGCCCCTTTTAAAAAAAAAATTTACCTAAATGCCACACCACCGAAAAATTTTACCAGAATGCCACGTCGCGTAATTCGCTAGACTGACAAGCGAATTACGTGATGGACACGTGGCAAGCAATACATAATTCGCTAGGGGGCCCAGCGAAATAGGTGCCATGTGGCAGGCAATGCATAATTCG
>PYAF01004908.1:563145-580124 GCA_007407185.1 Glycine tomentella
CACTTATAATATTTAATTTATTATTTAAACACTATATTTTGTGTATTATTTTTTGAATAATTTTATATTAGATGATTTATTTTAACTATTACACTAACTAATATAATAAAAATATAATGTCTATTTGAGTGTATTTTCTTATATTATTTTAAACTTGATTAAAATATTTCAAGAAATTATTACCTAATTTTAATATACACTTCTAATTTAATAAGTTAATTTTTTGATTTTCAGCTATCAGTTTTTAATTTTTTTAAATTAATTTTATTAAACACAGTCAGTATAAATTAATTCTAATTCATTTTATTAAATAATAGAAAAGAGTATTAAGAAAATTTTAAATATATTACAAAAATATTCACTAGATTTGTTTTTAATCCTGGGGATGATACCTTGGACAAATTGGAACTTATTGTCGACCCAATTTGCATAATTTTTTCAAGAAAAAAAAAAACCATTTTTAAAAATATTTTAGGTCACGATGAGTGAATGATGACGTATATAAGGAACCATCGCCCATCAAAACAACGTCCATAGGGTAGTGACCCAATCACGTGCCCCATTTAAAGACAATGATACCAATCCCTTGACCTTGGTTACAGAGTTATATTTCCACATATTATACACCTGGGAAGTTTGACTCAGGTTTAGAATTTTGTGGTGCTAAAATGAGCATCGAAAGGGTTCGTTCGTAGTAGTACCAAACAAAACTATTTACTCTGAGTTTGTCTTGTCACCATCTATTTGCTGTTCTTGCGTCCTGTCCTTTGCTCCCAAATCCCAATAAGTCTATCACATTATTTTTGGTATATAGTTTTAAGTCTATTACATTTGATTTTGTTTCTGTATAAGACCAAAAACTAATTAAAAACCAACATGTTGTAAAACGAATTTGACTTGGCTCAATGGGTCATCGATAAGCTTCTTTAAATAATTTTTTACAAAAAATAAAATAAAATAAAAAAATTTATAAGTTAAAATTAATCCATATATAACTTAATTTATAGGGATTTGATCGAGAAAATAAAAATAAAATAAATTATTTAAATTAAAATAAAATATATAAGATATGAGACCTATTCGAGATCTATAATATTTTTTCTCTATTTTTTTTTACCTTTCACGCTTTGCCAAAATTCAAACACAACCTAAAATATTAAAACTTTTATAAATTAACTTGTGCATAGATTAATTTGACCTTAAAAAAATTTATTTTAATTTATTTTCTTATCTTAACATTTTTAAATAAATTTATCCAAATAGACTCTATTGTTCTAATAGTGAAATATTAAAAGGTTAAAAAAACAGCATTTTTATTAAAATTACGTTAATGATGTAATAAAACTCATCTTGAAAGTAAATAATAATACTTTCAATGAAAACATTTTTTTACCTAATATTAATCCAATCCAATTATTAACACTTGCTTTTAAAAGATATCATGAAATAGATAAATAAGTCATTGCTACGAGTAAAATTAGACTCAATTTTATTAAATAAAATTTTGAATTTTAGTCTTTTTGAAGAAAAAAAATAAGATTAAGAAGAGAGATTTCATCAAAAGTGGTTACCTACAAAAATTAGTTATCATGAATCAATAAATAGTCCGCACCATCATGTTTTTTTTTCTAAATAGTTACTTTGAAGTAGGAACAACTTAAAACAAAAATATATATATATTTAAGAGTTAAATATATATTAAAACTTATTTAATTCTTTGTCAATTATTCATATTGAAAATTAATTATTGAACTTTTAAAAAATATGTTGATTAAAATAAATTGTTAAATTTATTGAGAACATAGGGGTAGATAACTTAATTAACTATACTTATTAGTTTATTACTAATAAAGTTAATATGTTTGCTTGAAATATAATATTATATTCACTAATTAATAGTCAATTATATTGGAAGTTATTTAACATTTTTAATTTGAGTAAATTACACATTTTTTTAAAGATGCAAATATTACATTATTCTCTCAACTTATGTTAAAATTTTCATTTTTCTTCCTTGACAGATTAGAATGTTTGATACTTTATATAATTTTTTAATTTTGTATTGAAATTCAGTTAAGAAAAGATACTGAAATATCATTTAACTATTATTTTCTGATATATGCAAGTGTTATACGTACCTCTTTCCTTTCTTGTGTTGAAATGCACATTTTTTTCATGAGGGTGGGAGTATGAAAATACTTGTTTTTTTACCCAAAAAAGAAGAGTGTTATAAGTTATCATATTTGCATCTCATCAGCGATGGTTATGTAAATGATTTAGTAATAATATTTTATAACGCAAGTTATAATAAATTTAACAGTAAATTTTAAAAAAATGGTGGAATGTGTAATATACTTGAATATGCATAAGAAATAAGAGTGCATATTTTAACATAAAAGGATATAGGAGTGTAACATTTGCAACTATCATGAGAAGAAAGTGTAATATTTGCATATATGAAAAGAAAAAACACTAATAAGTGAAATTATTTCCATGCCCTGGATACAAAAAAATGGTTTTAATTTCTAAATATATTTTTTTCTTTTTATACATCTCTTTTCTGTTTTATTACATTTCCTACTACATATATCACTTTTAACAAATTTTTTTTCTTAACATTTAGTAAAATGTTATTAATTTTTTTGACAACATTTAAAAAATATATAAAAAAAGTACATTAATAAGGTTTATTTTTATTTAACAATATTTTTTATCAAGAAGTGTTAAATAAAATGCGGCTAAAAATCACCTATAGTGATTATCATTTATCATGTTTCTTTTTTTACCTTTTTCAATTTCCCTGCCCATTTCACATCAAATAAGGGAGTATGAAAAGCCATTAGTTCAAATAATTTCATCAGATCACGTATTTATTGAGAAAGGAAAGAAATTAAGAAAGCGAAAGGATTCTCACCCTATGATACAGCCTACGGTTAGTGGACAAAAATCTATTATTTCAGTTGTAAGTGTCCGGGCATTTCATTGATTTCATCTTTATTCTGCACATTGGGCAAAGTTTTTATTTTCTGCCAATTATACAATACTTTCCTTTCCGTTAACTTATAAACACAGAAATTGCATTACTGAATACTGATTGATCGATTTAAGTGCCAAAAAAATCAATCGCCCACGTTCACCTCATTGTTCTAACTTCTAAAATCCTAAACATCCTGATTGAGTGTCATATTTATCCACTACCATTATTTAAGTTAAAGACAAATAAACATGGAAACAGCGAGTAAAAGGTCAATTTCTTGTCTTTTTTTATTTTTTCCAAAACAAATACGAAAGTAAAAATGACGAAAACCCATTGTTGTTGATGAGTAATTCTTAGACAACATCATGCCAGTATGCCACCAAAGAAGAATATAAAGTCTTATAATTATCAGGTTTAACTATTGGATAACATCTAGTTAAATGACGTGATCAACTTAAAGGTCAACTGGAACTTAAATACTCCTATGAATGATTAATTAGTCTATCTTTGGCTCTTGGTTAAAGGATACAGCAAGTTTACCAAAAACAATCCTATATATGCTAACCATTTCATGAGAAGTATTTGATGGCTGTTGGACCTTGTCGTGTAGGTTTATGTTACATAAAAAAATTTGAGGAGATTAACTGCAAGTCTGCAATACGTGTGAGAGAAAAATGATAACTTAAACTATTTGAAGAAGAAAAAAACAATAGTTTTTCTTTTTGAAATAAAAGAAAAATCCATATCAATGCAGACTAATAGAAACATTGGACGTAGCTAGCTGGGCTATATCTAGCTATCAATTAGGGAAAGCTTGTGTCATTCAATTACCTTTAACTTTAAAATACTGTATCGCCTAAGATTGAATACGCTTCTACTTTAAAAGATTTCTTAAAGAATAATGTTTTTTGAGTTCTAACAATTTGTTGAATCGATTACGTCCATTATGTTGCACTCTATTTACGGGAGATGGGGATAGCTTTTAATATAACCACCCGTGTTTGTATAATATATTTTTTTACATGTATATACAGAGAAAGAAAAAGAAACTGTGAAATAAGATAATTAGTATGATAAAAAATGTAACTCTGATGGACTAAAGAAAAGGAGATATGCATGGTTACATGTGTAATTGGATATACAGACATACACACCCTCTGGATACTTATGGTATAATCTTGAACGTACATAAAGTTTGTTTTGTCATACGTGCTGCTTGCTTCGACAGCAACAACAAAAAATGAAAAAAGGCCTGATCATATATTTCCAATTGTTCCATAGTATTTGTCGTGGTCCTCATTACTTATCCTGCAGAGTTTTTATTCCGCAGAAAGGTAAATCCTAAATGCATCTCTTCTGCGACTGCAAGACGAATAAAGTTATGAAGATCGATGTTTCAAACTTCAAAGATAAATGTTAAGGATGATTTTTGGTTTTTTTTTTACCTTGATCAATGTAAATACAATTTTAAGATATATAAATTTAACATACTCCTAAATTTATTTTAAAGTTCAGATTGATATAAAAACTGTAAAAAGTCATGAATTAGCTTGAAATCGCAAACCTTGATATAAGTAACAAATGAATATTCTTGATATAATTACTAATGTAGTATCTCAAGAACTTTAAAAATAATTATTTTTCACAAAATAAGTTACTACAATTATATCCCACATCCGACATTTATGAGAATTGCATATAATTTCACTACACAGTAGTAGTTTTTATTTGTGATCACTTGTATCCTTAAGACCGTAATAGAAGATCTAGAAAAAATAATTCAAATCACACATATTCTCTAATAAGATACTAGTTCTCGGAACAAGTTTTTATTTTTAATACACACCAATATAATTTAATATAAATGTTTTGTGATAAAAAAATAATTTCAAACCTATAAAGCACCAACTTCAGATATTAGTTAAGCATGCATTTTGTATAAAGAGGAACTTATATTTATAAAAATTATTATGGGTATTGTAATAAAGAGACAAAGAAGATTTATTTTATAAAAATAATGTGAACATAATATATATATATATATATTACAAAACATTTCAACTAATTTTTTACTTCTTTTACTAATCAAAAAGTTTATTTATATTTTCCATAAATAAGATTTTTAGGTAACTATTTTTAAAATTTTAACTTTTAATTTTTTTTATATTTTTATCATTTTTATTCTTAATATATTTATTCAACTTTTTTTATCTTTTTAAAAATAAATTATGATTTTATTATTTTCTAACATTTTATATTTTTCAGTTATTTTAATAGTTAGATTTATCAAACACATATAATTTAATAAATTAATTTTTCATTTTTCAATTAAATTTTAGTTAGTTTTGTTAAAAATAATCATATATATATTACGTGGCTTAAAAGTACATTACAGAACTTTAATAAATAATTAAAGTTATAATCAATCAATAATATCAAAAGTAGTTAACTAAAAATAAAAGAGCCAAAGGATCGAGAATGAAGATGAGCCTAAAAATAAGAGCCTAAGCGCATAGCATACCACCTGTTGTACGAAGAACTGAGCAATGTAGGGGGTACGTTATCATTTATTAACATGTTCTTTGAGTACATTTTCAATTTTGATGGAGCTTAAACCAATCCATCTCTGTCATAAATTATTTACTTGTGTTGAAGACATTCTGCTACGGAAAAATTGGAAATTAAAGAACTTCAAAAAAAAGGAAAAAACCAACACGCTTTAAGACATACTATTTTATATATTCACATGATTAGTTAATGCAGGTTGAGCTTTTCTTTCCCCTAAGGGCTTTGGTATTGAATCCCAACTAATTCAAAAAGCGCAACACTCGTTAGAAGCTAGTAGTAACTTTTTGCGTTAACTTATTAAAGAAAAACCCAAAGTTGTATGATAGGGGAAGTAGTAGTACTAGTTAATTAAAGATATGTTTCGATGAAAATATGACTACTGATAATAACTATTAATATTATTTATGACAACAGGAACAGTTGGCACATAGGATATATAGTATGAGAAACATACCAACAACAACTGAACATGCAGCATTAATACAGAAATACAGTAGATTATAGACATGCCATAAACGACGGTTGCTGCGGCGAAAGCACCTCCTCCGGCCACTCGGCGAGGTCGCCGGAGGAAGTCCAGGAGGAAGTGCCGGCCGGACAACCCCAGCAGCACTCGCCGTCCATCAGCTCCGGCAACTCAATCTCGCCCCAAAAATCATCGCCACCGCTATCTCCGTAGTCGGAGGCAATGCCGCTTTTCTCATCATTGCAGGAAGCTTTCATCATACGCGCCGCCTGGGCAGCGGCGGCCTGAATGTCTCTGGCCGTGCGGGACGACGGAAGCGGCAGGGAGTCGACCTCGTCTGGAAAGTTGAGCTGCGCCTTCCGGCCTTTGAGGCAGTAGGCTGCGACGTCGTATGCTCGCGCCGCCATCTCCGGCACCGGAAACGACCCCAACCATATGCGGTTCTTCTTCCGTGGCTCCCGGATTTCGGAGACCCATTTGCCCCACCGGCGCTTGCGGACGCCGCGGTACACGGGGTGGCGCGTGCCGACACGAGGGTTGTCCTTTTCGGCGGCGGCGTCGGGGCACGGTGGAGGTTGATGGTCCATTCACAGTGTATAGAGTGGCATGCGTTTTGGGACTCTGAGTGTGTGCGACATTTATAAGGTTGGTTCATCAGACGTTAAAGGGCGATGGAGAAGGAGATTACCTAACTGCCCTTGGGGATTCATAACTCTTTCTAAGTATAAGGCCCAGCATGCAATTAATTATGGAGGGCATGTTTCATACATGACAACGCGCGGGGGTAGCTCTTGCTCTTGGACTTTGCCTTCAAACTTTTTTCAACCACTCATCATTTCTACTACTACTATATTTAGACTAAGACCTGTGTTATTCATACAATTTTTACAAAAATGTTTTCAAATAATTTCAACTTAGTAATTTCGAGATTGAAATTTAGATACACAATAAGTTAGATATTTAAGGGAAAAAAATTACTTTCTTGAAGAATATTATACTCATGGTCTTAAATTAAGTAATTAAAACTTAACTTTTTTATATATACAATAATAGTATTAAAACTAAAATTTAAGGTCGATTTCATACAAATTACCCAAACCTGATTAGCTATCCTAGTGGGTAACTAGTAATTTTTTAAAATCGTCAACTATACACGTCCCTTTTTTTATATCTTTTAAAGCGTTTTTTATAGATGAGCTGGATAAAGTATAAAGCAAATATCTTGTCCCTGTCTATATATAATCTGGGATGTGTTGCATAAAGAGACCAACAAAAATATATACGATCGTGGTCAAAATACGTGACCGATTTTTGTTTTTCTTCTTTCATCCATAACTCGCGGGCTGACAGGTTTGACGAAGACACACACACACTAGAACATTGAAATTAACGCGACAACATTGAGCAGGATATATAACTATATGACAGTTTCCAGAATTAAGCTCCATCGATCAATTTAACTTAATCAAAACACTGGACTTAAGTTTCAAATTATACAACACAATCATTCATCGTGATGTGAAAATTTCAAGTTCCTAGTTCCTACCAGTCAAACTTTGTAGTGTGGAAATATAGTTGAAGCAATAGCCAGCGAATTACCAATGCTGATGACAAATAAATAGTAAAAAAATAAAAAACATATGATTTAGACATTTTAACAAGCTGCTTGTACATATAATTGATAACAAAATGTCAAATTCAAATTAAGAAATTGGATCCAAACCATGGAAAGATCGTGAGAGGCACGGCAGAAAGAAGAGCGTATACAATTGTGTATGGATGGATACGATAGATAATGTTTGGAGTAAAATGACGAATGTGCCCGTACTGCCAAACAAAACGTTCGCAATTCACATGGGGGAGTGTTGCACGAGAATTGGGTGACTACTGTTTGGCCTTTTGGTTTTGGTGGGTGGGAGGATGGTTTGATTGATAATGATATCAAGTTAACAAACATACACAAAGCCAATGTGTCACTGGTTTTCATGATAATGATATGAAGCTATGAACACACACAAAGCCAATGTGTCACTGTTCTTGCCAAATGACATTTAATTGGCCAATTAACTTTTCAGCTTAACAGCTCGACAGCTCAAAATGAACACAATTTTAACATTATGCATCCCATGAACCGTCTTATCACTTTTCTATATATTAACATTTCCATTTTAATAATCGAATCATATATATTTGAAACCCTCATAGGCACATACCATACAGTACGTAGTACTTACGATTAATCATTACATATATATATATATATATATATATATTTGTTTTGCCACAGATAGCATTAGAATTACAATTTTGGTCGTGGATTTTTTTATTTATAATTAGAAACAGATTATCAAATATTTTCTAGGTGCAATTAGTAATTATCTAGCAGTAAAAATACATTAATTTAAGGTTATTAAAGTTGTTTAAGTCACAAATTTCACTGGTTTAGGGTTTTACTCAAAGTTATTTGATTTACAATTTGGTAGAAATAATTTTAATTGATTTTGAATTATTGAATGTGATTGAAATATATATTCATTAAATAATTATATTAAAACCCCTTCAGCAAAAAAAATATTAAAATGGGCGTTTTTTTAAATAAAGGGTATGATAATTAATTTTCTAAATTGAAAATAAATAGAGGTTTAATTAAGTCAACTTTAATTAATATGAATTATTTCGTAAATTAGTAATTTTTTTTCTATATATACACAGTTTTGTACTCATTGTGCCAAATAACATAACATTTTTACTATTTTCTGCTATTTTTGTTCAGTGTGAAAATCAGAATTCGTGCTTAGATTTTGGTCCCGTGACTAAGATTTAATTAAGTACTTTATATATAGATTTCATGAATTTTCTCCTTGCTTTATATTGAACTCCAGAAACGCATACACGGCTAAGCCCAATCAATTCAGTCAGAGGCGGACGGAATGTCGGTTGACATGTTATGTCACCATGTTTCTAATTTTACAATATTTTTTTTGTATATTTATATGTTTATTTAATCATTTCTATAAATTAAATAAAATGTGTAATATTTTTTAATTATTGAAACGTTGATAAAGATATTTATAGATTATTCATTGACAAATTCTAATTTATTTTATGTTATATTCACCTGACCTCCATATATGGCGTAATTTTTCACTCGAACCTTGTACAATAAGCACAAAAAAAAAAAAAAGCAATTTCCTGGGATATAGCAGCCAAAACACAAATCTTCTATTTCGTGCTATGCAGCTTAATTAAAGTCCACACGACGTGCTTTCCCTGTTTTTTTGTTGAAAAGAAAATAACTTAATACCTTTCATTTATAATTATGCACTTGCCATAGTTTACTTTTTCTTTTTTGTTAGTCTAATCTTTCCTGTTTTTAGAAATTATTTTAGGTTTCAACTCTCTTCGGGAACAATTAATATTTTCTAATTTGTCATCGTACGTACTGTATCTTTTGAAAATATTTTGTCTCTTTTTTAATGTTTTCGAGAGATATATTTATGGGAATTTCATCTCTCTAAGATAGTCAAAATTTTATTCTTGTCCTCCTAATGCGTTTTTTCACCATTAGTGTATGACATATTTCTTTAGCAAAGATGCCATCCTATATGTCTCAAATTACATTGGTTTTTTCCCCAAGTGATTTGTTATTTGTTCTCTCAAAAAACTCTATATATACTTATGTTTCTATTTTACTTAGATAACATTAATTTAAAACTGGCTCATCACTAATTCATTATCTTATTTAATCAGCCTACATCATTCTTACATTATTCAAGTATTTAATTTTAAAAATGAGTTGAAAACAAGTTCGTGGTCCATTAATTAATCTATACAGATTGTCAACAATGATTTAGTTTATCAATCCTAAAGTCATCTCTTATAAACAATAATAACCTAATCCACCTTGACTCAAAATATATACGGGCAATTTACTACAGTTTATTTATAAGAGTAATTTATTACACAGCCATATATACCGCGCAGCCATGCATGCAGGGAACGTTTCTTGATAGAGTGAGCACTACCCGGTTTATTTATTCTCCACCGCTTAAGTAGTACTAATAATGCATATGATTTCCACCCCTTAGTTTAAATGATTAACCTAGTTAGAAAGTAGTCCCTCTCATAAATTATCCACGACCAAAGCTATCGTAGTTATATATAACACTGACTTAATTTTTATTTCTTTCTATCACATTAATTATCTTAATTATGATCTAACAATTTTTTCTATCTTGCATATACAAATAACGTCTCTAAGTCCAACTGCAGCAGGAGGATTGATGCAAGGGAATGCCTGATAAGTAAAGATAACGATCGACCGCAGAAACTGTATAAAAAACATGCAAGTGATGAGACGGTGATAAAATGGACGTTTGAGGCCTAAATATTTCTGTGCAATGGTCCTTGTGACTCCCAATTGGAAGGTCTTTAAGATGAGAAAGATCAATTCGTATGAATTATTGATAACCTGGACATGTTTACAGCAGGTGCGATTGAGATAATAATGCAAAACAACCAACGTCGTATAACTGTAATCAATGCTTAAAATAGTCTTCGTTATTTAATGAGGTGCTGAAATTGTTTGGCCAAGCACACTGCAGCAACAGCATGCATGCAAATAAATTTCTATGATTGAAATGTAAACAGCTGTACTCAACACATCAAATCCTTTTCACTATATCTACACCTTTCGGGTATTCGGAACCGAATACCCATATATATCCTTCGACACTTAACATGCGTGCATGTCAACTGGCTGAATACAAAATACGCGTAAAGTGTTAGGGTACTCGGTATGATGGTCGGCACTTGGCCCAATCGAATACCCCTGAAGACTATTTTGATCCTTAACTAGGTGCTCAACATGGGATCGATACTTGACATAACCAAGAATGCGAATATCCAAAGATGAAGAATCATAGCCATAAAAGCATGATTACCATAAGTAAAAAACATTAGGGTTATTTACGTAAAAATCATTGGACTATTAATAGAAATCTTAACGACAATTACTAGAGCCTCACCTAAAATAATAATAATGTACCAAGATCCACATGTGTAAGGGTCATTAAAATATGTATAAATAGTTGTGAAAATATCAAAATAAGACTTTGTTCACATTATATTAAATACTTATTTTTTTATTCTTCTCCCATATCTGATTTGAAGGTCAGAGTACTTTTGACAACTACCCCCACCCCCCTTTTTCCTTCATTGACGATCACCGTTTAACAGAAGCAAAAGATCCCGGAGAAGGAGTTAACAAGGAAAAAGATTACTTGATTACCCATTGGCAGGTATAGTATTAAACAATTGCTTTGATGGAAACCCTATAAATTTTTCTGATTGTTCAAGAAAGAAATGTTGGAGATCGATCGATATAGATAAAACCTCAAAGGACCACGTATTAAATATTAATACAATGTCAAAAGTTCAAGGGGATATTAATCAAATTATGATATCATTTCCAAAGTTTATCTTTCTATTAATCAGAAAAAATTACTTAAACAATACATAATGCAAAAATTATGAATAATTTCTCAATCAAAAAGTACCAAATATAGAAATAATAACTTTAAATAAACAATACTTTCGTATTCTAATTAATGTTTACATATTTAGCAAGTATGTTCATGATGTTTTGCTATAAAAAAGAGAGCAGATATAGCGAATTTCAGAATGGATTAATAGAGCTAAAATGCAAAATGGGAGACGCATAGAAGTTTGCAAACATTGAGTTGATATCACCTTCATGCAATTCACTGTTCTTGGCCCCTGGTTAACAGGTTTACAAGTTCAAGAATAAAATATTACACTAACACATGCAAAATAAGCCGCAACCATTAATTTGGATTTGTGATAATAATTGCTATTAGAGTTTTGGCGTAAGTTGTATTTTAAACAAATTCCTCTAATTAAGTACATAAATTTAAATCCAACCATATGTAAGGCAATCAATTTCACAATTTCAAAATCAATTCCACAGAAAACAAGAATGGACATTTTATATCCTGCCTGAACTGAAGCATATACATGTTAAAACTTGTACTCTCTGCCACCGGGTAGGTCTTGCAATTTTCTGTACGTCTCAGGCCCAATGGGTGGGTTGCACTCCAAGCCCATCTCATTGTTGGATCCATTTCAAGGCCCTAACTTGGGGCCGTGCATGTACTAGGCCCAATATCCCCAAAGTAGGCCAACCTAAAATAGGCCTTGTTCAAAATTATACTCTGACGACTCTAACCTTTGGAAAAAAAAAAAGGAGTTGGTAACGTTAAGAAACTATCATAGTTTAATACTTTAATTACCCTTTATTAATAGCCACACCAAGTTAAACCCACATAAGGAACATTTGGGACTCCAGACAATCACAAAATATGAAAGATTTAGAGTCTTTAAGGATCAATAGATCAAAGATAATGTAAACAAGAAAATCCTATGTGGTCAGTGATGTATGATAAATTCTCTGTATTAGAAGAAAGAAAAACCTCGAAAGAAGAATAACGAGAGGAATCAGACAATATTCAACATCCCTCCCTCGATGAAAGGAATTACAACCATATTTAGGCAATAGCTAAGCCAATTGTCTTATTCTAACAGTTATCCCACTCACTAACAGACTCACATAACCCTCCTCTAGAATATTCTACTTTGCCTATATCAGTAATAGACATATTCAGTTTCACAGTTTGACTTAATACTCGTTTTAGGCCTATGCTAGACTTCCTCATTCTGCATTTGGACCGCAAACATTGATCATATCGGTCATAAAAAATAAAAAAAATAAAACTATGTATCCATCATAGTTTTTGGTGCAATTCGTTTCATAAACGATCCTGTCAATGCCCAAGTTTGCTGCAAGTTTCAATGCCCATGTCATGTCCTTCATTATCTTTGAGTTCTATGCCAAATACAATACTTTTTCCCCGCCAAACAGAAGCTTTGACTTCATACCATCCATCCAATCAGGGAAGTCTTGACGCTATCTTCATCAATGCCTATTGCTTCACGTTTGGGTATATATGTAAACTGGACTTTGGCAAATATTTGCAGTGGAGTATTCGTGATGTATAAAATAGTTCATTCTCTAATCAGTATTTTTTTGATAAAATTGAATAGTAAATTACTTACTATGACTTGTCCATGTATTTTTTGTATTGCATGTCGTTTTCTGTTTGCATAATGTTTGGCAACTTGCTAGAAAGACTGCTAATTGAAGCATGTATTTACCAGGTCCCAATGGACATGTTGAATTTTAAGCCCATCTCATGGTTACTAACTGGGGGCTATATATGTACCAGGCCCAGATAAGTCTGACTTCGCTGTTGCTTCCTGCATTTTTTCTGGAATCTTTTTTTTATCTTTTGAATTGGTTGGTCTGGAAAACAAAACAAAAAATGCATTTTAGAATATAATTTTATATTCCTGATTAATCATTCCGGAAGTAAAAAAAGATACAGAAAACATCTGAAAGGTGCAGGAAGCAACAACCATCTGACTTATGGTAATTGGTAAGTGGTAACGATTAACAAAAAAGAGAGAAAAAGGATATTGCTATTTTATCCCAAGTTGGCCACAACGCATAATATCCCAATCAAGACAAGAATCAACGGTCATAGTTCAATTCAATTAACCCCTAATTTAATAGATGCACCAAGTTAAGCCCACATAATGTATATTTGGGTTTCTAAACAATCTCAATAAGAAGAAAAAAGTTATCCGTAAGGATTAAATACAAGTACTAGAAATTTACAATAAATTATACATACTACTTAATAAAATGAATTAGACTCCTTTAATAAATAAGATAGATTTGGATAAACAAGTTATTATGCAACACCATGACCTCTTCCGTCCAATGCAAACATCTTAATGACGATCTTGGTTGCAATGGCCTTAAGTATTCAGTCCGTTGCTAAATTAGATATTATTGTTGACTTCTGGCCAACATTAATTTGTGTTTTTTCTTGTTATGTACAGTGGTGCTAATTAACTCTTACCATAGATTCCAATGTCAATTCGGACATGGATTTAAGCATTTTTTTCTCTTAAAATTTATATATATTTTTGTCCGAAAAGAAGAAAAAAATCGAATGCAATTGCTTGATATTTATAAAATGTGCATTAATGACATAATAATATATGAAAACATATTCTTTCTAGCACTTTGATATTTTTTTGTAAGAATTTATTAAAAGCTATAAAATTTCAAGTGAAATTCATTATATATGAAATAGAATACACACATTTTTCGTTTCAGCTAATAAGACAGTATATTTGTGTGTGTGTTTGTTTTATTAATGACTGACTAAAAGGAAAATTTGATAAATAAAATCATTTTTAACTTTTTAAAAATGTATTTTAAAAAATACTTCTGTAGAAAATAGTAATTCCTGGCAGATGACGCGGCGGCTTGCATTACGAAGGCACGGAACTTTAATGCACACGGCAAACACGTTACCCCATTATAGTAATAAAAATATGTCAAATGCTAATCAGGGTAATACGGCATTATTTAAGTTTTTTTTAAAAAAAAAAATCTATTAGGATACACAAAAATACGATTCCCTATCTTTATCTTTTTGTATTTGTAAGTTCTCATTAAATTGTTTAATAAATATTCTAAAAATATTACCATAAAATATTTTCTTCAATTGAAAGGAGCCAAAGGCTTAAATGCACTTCACGTGCTTCAACCAGTTGGGTCCGATCGGGTTAACGTGCTTTTGAGCTGTGGGCCACACTCCATTATTACCGGCTGGAGGATGAGTTAGATGAAGACACGTGAGGAACTGAGAGGCCAAATAGGGCACGTGGAACGCGTGTGCTGTTCGCAAACGTGTTCGTTTTCAGGGAGGGAGAGTATTGACTATTGATGGGAGCCGCACAATTTGCGTGATGCTGCAACTGGCACTGCCTGGGAGAACCTTTTTATTTGAAAAAGAACAAGAGGCACGTTACTCCTGCTAATGCAATCAAACCCTTTTATCCACTAGCTGCCAAAATCATATCTCAATTTTGTTAATAATTCTCCACTGCGCCAAAACCATGCTTCTTAAAATATGTTTTTTCTTCTTTTCAATTGATGTACCATGAGTAGCTACTGCGCCAAGTATGCTAGTTAAAATATGTTTATTTTTGTTTTAATCTCTTAGAACAAGTTTTTTTTTTTGGTAGAAATACTTAGTACGTGTTAACAGCATTGGAAATTTCACTTCAAATATAAAAGTAACTATAAGGAATACTAACAAGTAACAATCCTTCATTTGACATTCAAATTCGAATATTTTCTAATTCAAATTTATTAAAAATTATTAATTTTGGTAGATTTTATTTCTTAAGTAATATTTTTTTCTTCTAATTTATATTAGATGAAAAATAAAATTTATCAAAATAGATAATTTTCAATAAACTCTAATCAATTTTAAAAAAAAAGTGTAACTAGCCTTCTTTAATTAACTATTCACCTGTTACCTGTATTTGGTTGAGCGTCCGCAAACCACCTATTGTTTGTAAAAAAAAATATTGCGTCAAAATTTATCAAAACGACGTAGAAGCAACTAACCACCTATTTCAGGAATGACACGCGCCTAAAGCTATCAAATGCCACTTCACAAGCAGTTAGTTACTTTGAAGATTCTCGTTCATAACAAATCAATGTGTTACTTTGAACTTTGAAGTACCTTTTGAGTTATGTCTCTAATTATAAATTTGGCTATAGATGTTAAAAGAAATCAAAACGCGTTTAATTTCCTAGGAATCATCTTTTGTATAACTTTCGACATCATGAATCGATAAATTAATCCTTTTAAGAGTTTGATTGTGTGTTCTTTTTGTTAACCGAGGTTGATTGATTACGGTTTGCAACTCGCAAGCAATACTTGGTCTAATCCACTTTTACTTTCTTGGTGACCACACTTGTCTTTACACCGTATAATACCAACAGACCATGAGGCAAAGTGGGAGAACGGGTTAAAGATAAGTAGATAACCCATTCCCCTTAAGTCCACAACCCTATGTTTGGTTTGAAATTTTTTTTTATAAAAAATAGTACAAGTTTATAAAACTTCTAAAAAAATTAGATAATTGATTATATTTTTCCAAAATAGGTTATTTAAGTTTTAAAAACAGTAGTATTAATATGACATGATGTTCTATGATTAACATATAATTATATTGTGTAAAAAAACATATAATTACGTTTTTAAACACATGGATTAAAATTTAAAAAAAAAATATTTTTCATATTAAAAAAATCACAGTGAATTTTAAAATTCTTTAATGGAAATATCTTGTTGTCAGGAATTAAATATAAACATGTAACTGGATAGGAATTTTTTACAATGTAAATATGTTTCATTTAAAAAACAAAAATAAAAAAGAAGCGGACGAGAGGAAAGGCACATAGAGAGGCATGATCATTGTTGCCGACTAACTCTAATAAAGCTTCAAAGCTAGGTTGATCTAACCATGGTTTAATGTTAGAAGTTGTAGAGTGTAACATGCAGTTGAAAATATTTTATTATAATTTAAAATTTAAAGTAATAATATTTTCTTTTTTTAAAATTAGTTTTCTTTAAAAATATTTTATCCACTGTATATTTTCTAATTTGTTAGTTCCTAATATTTAGACTCTACGTTGAAATTGCAAAAGATATAAATAAGGATAAATAATACAATTTATTCATGTGAGTGATTGATAAATTGATCATTAAAAATATGAAAATTTTAATTTTAAAAAAATGTGATAAAATAATTATACAGATAATTTAATAATAAATTAATTTATTAATTTTATAATTTAATATCAAATTAATTTTAAAATATAAAAAATATAATTTATTGTCATATTAATTATAAAGTATTATAGCTTAATAATAAAATAAGATAGTCTCATAAATTTAATTATAATGACTAATTTATCATATATTTTTTTATGTATTTATAAACTAAAATTTTATTTTT
>PYAF01004908.1:580224-629195 GCA_007407185.1 Glycine tomentella
AATGACTAATTTATCATATATTTTTTTATGTATTTATAAACTAAAATTTTATTTTTATTTTTCAACATCAATTTGTCATTTGTCATTGGATAATACTTTGGCTGAACAATTTGATTATTTAGCTCTTTTTTTTCACTTAAGTTTTAGTAGTTTCTTAATTTTTTTTATAGAAGTAATTTCTAATTTGATCCTCCGATTATCACGATATTTATTTATTTATATTAAGGGCAAAGATAGTATCTCTAATGGTTTTTTTTTTTTAAGAATTTCTTTAACTGAAAATAGCTTCTTATCATTTTTTCATTGAAATAAATTTATAAAAATAAGATTTATATTTTATGAAAAGAACTATTTTTAATAATAAAAATAACATTTAGGAAATACATAATAACATTATAATATAGTAAAAATATATTTCTTAGAATTTGTTATAGTGCAGTGGAAAAAAAAAAGACTTAGGAACCCTTAAAAAATTTCTATTGGAGACTTTGGAAATTGTATGTACTGGATTCATTCTGAAAAAAAAAAAAAAAATCTTTCAAGAAATGGTTGCCAAACGTATTATGTTTCTACTCCCTCGGTCCCTCCCCACAGATGGTATGCTATTTCGTTTCTCTTTCACTCTCTCTAGTCTCTGAGTCTCAGCCTTGGCTCGTTTTCTTCAATTTTGATTTTTCAGTTTTCACACTGCCCATCCCTTCACTTTGCTACCAAGGAAAAGGGACAGAACCCCTTTGTTTTCATTCTCATTCTCAGTTTTCCTTTTTTGTTCCCCCTTCCCACCTTAATTAGCCTCATCACATTCAATCTCTCTCTCTCTCTGATCTGAGACTGGCTTCATGAGATGGAAGCGGAGAAAAAGTTGCATTTGGGCTTGAAAAAATAGATATAGTTGATTTCCGTTGAGGAGATGAAGCTTGACGCGGGGTTAGGGCGCGTGGTGTGGGACGATGAGGACAAGGCCATGCTTGGGGCTGTTCTGGGTGGTCGAGCTTTGGAGTTCCTAATGACGAACTCCGTGTCGAATGATAGTGTTTTAATGGCGGTTGGGAGCGACGAGGGACTTCAGAACAAGCTGTCGGATCTGGTGGACCGTCCCCACATGTCCAATTTCAGTTGGAACTACGCCATTTTCTGGCAGCTCTCGCAGTCCAAATCCGGTGACTGGGTTCTGGGTTGGGGAGACGGGTGCTGCAGGGAACCCAACGAGGAAGAAGAAGAAGAAGAGGGTGCTGTGACTGTGAGAAGACGAACACTGCGCGTGGACGAGGAGGAGATGCAGCAGAGGATGCGGAAAAGGGTGCTGCAGAAGCTGCACACCACGTTCGGGGGCGAGGATGAGGACAATTACGCTTTTGGCCTCGACCACGTCACCGACACCGAGATGTTCTTTCTCGCCTCCATGTACTTCTCTTTCCCTCGCGGCCATGGTGCCCCAGGTAAGTGCTTCGCCTCCGGGAACCATTTCTGGCTCAAATCTGTCTCCGTGTCTGATCACTGCGTGCGTTCTTCCTTGGCTAAATCTGCGGGAATTCAGACTATTGTTATGGTACCTACTGATTTGGGAGTCGTGGAGTTGGGTTCTGTCAGAATGTTACCCGAGAGTTTTGAACTCTTGCAGGCTGTTAAATCTGTGTTCTCCACGCCGATTCCCAAGGTTTTTGTCAACACAATTCGCAATCAGACACATTTTAGAGAGAAACTTGCTGTTAGAAAAATGGAGGATAATAGGCCTTGGAACAACAACAACAACAACAACAACAACGTTAGTTTTCCGAATGTGCGGAGTAATGGGCTTCATGTTTCAAGTTGTTGGCCAGTGAATTCGGGTTTGAGGCAGCCTGGTCCTGTTGAGATTTTTGCTCCTAGGGTCTCCATGAGCGGTGTCGTGGCGGAGCTGGCTAATGGTGTGAGACAGGATTTCAGGCTGAGCAATAGCTATCAGCCTCAAAGACAGGTGCAAATGCAAATTGACTTTACCGGAGCCACTTCCAGGCCTTCTTCTGTGAGACCAGTCATTGGTGAATCCGAGCTTTCTGATGTTGAGGCCTCTTGCAAGGAGGAGCAACCGAGTGTTGCCGATGAAAGGAAGCCCAGGAAGCGAGGAAGGAAGCCCGCCAATGGAAGGGAAGAGCCCCTCAATCATGTGGAGGCGGAGAGGCAAAGGCGTGAGAAGCTCAACCAGCGCTTCTATGCGTTGAGATCTGTGGTGCCCAACGTCTCCAAGATGGACAAGGCGTCATTGTTGGGAGACGCCATTGCTTATATCAATGAGCTCCAGGCTAAAGTCAAGATCATGGAAGCCGAAAGAGAGAGATTTGGAAGCACTTCAAATGATGGATCAGTCTTGGAAGCTAACTCGAGATTGGAAAATAAAAATCAGGAGAAAGAAGCTCCTGCTGCTGATGTGGATATTCAAGCTGTTCAAGATGAGGTCATTGTAAGGGTGAGCTGCCCTCTTGACAATCACCCTCTTTCAAAAGTAATCCAAACATTCAACGAAGCACAGATCAGTGTTGTAGAGTCTAAACTTGTTACTGCAAATGATGCTATTTTCCACGCATTTGTAATTAAGTCCCAAGGATCTGAACAGCTCACAAAGGACAAGTTGTTTGCTGTTTTTTCTCCAACGGAATCCAACTCATTGCAGCCATTGTCATCAGTTGGATAGTAAGGAGAAAGTTGCAGTTAGCATAGTGCATAGGGATGTCATACATAGAGAGATACCAATTTCTAAAAGCTTCCTCAGAATTTTTTTGTTACACCATGGAGGATCTTAAAAGAAAAGTATTGGGAACTAGAGTAGTAGAATAATAGGCTTCCATTAATGTAGGCACTAGGCAGCCAATTTATGTTTGTCTACAGTGTATACACAGCAGAAATATTTTTCTGCAATGTCAATTATTTTAATTAGTTTAACCGATCTAGTTGTTATGGTTAAGTTTATGTCTTGATGCCATGTCTTTCAAGTTCTTGTTTTTTCATGTCTTGTTATGTGCATAAGAGGAAAGAATTCTTAATTTTGCTGCTTTTGTTATTTGAAATTCTTATGATATAGTTGTGCTCTTCCTTGCAGAATTGTAAATCTGTTTTTTTTTTTTTTTTTTTTGTATATTTTAATTAGTGAGGTGTTTTTCCCCCCTTGCAAGTATTGGGAGTCTTGATTTTATGTTTTTGGCGGTTTCGTGGATAGAGTTGCCTTTCTCGTCTATGCAATATGCACGAGGACTAACTTGTGATGATGATGATGATGATGATGATGATGATGATGATGATGATAATAATATATAAAATCCTAATCGGAGAAATTATAGATATATTGTGTTTGCACTTTGCATTGCAATGGCAATTGAATGAGCTTGAACATAGTTTTTCTCATGGACTACAAAGAGAAAGGTGAGTTTTCATTACTTGTTTTACTAGCGTAGAATTAAGAAAATGGACACATCTGCTAGTGGATTGCATTTTCTGGTACAAGTACCACTTAATTTCTTTCTGTTATTATGTTTCCTTCCCCTCAGCTTTATCTGCAAAAAAATGAGGCCGAATCTATGGTGCACATGCAAAGGAAGAAAAGTTTTTGGTACTGCTCTTAAATTCTTGACCGTTCCTTTGTTATTTACCACCTTTCTATCAGAAATTGAGGTATCTCTAATTCATGCAGAAAAGAACATTGGGCTAAAAGGCTGTTTAGAAGAAAAAAATAGGGAAGCTAAACTTGGCCTATTTATTTCACTAAATATATTCCCAGGGGCCAGGATGGAAATCAAATAAACAAAAACACAAGTACCGTTCTGCAAAAATAAGCATACTAGCTATGTGTTGAGACTTGAGTGGTCCTGCATTGCATTATACGCGTGATGTCCTATTTTGAAATTTGAAATTGTGGAAAACTTTCACGTGCTATTGTGCTAAGGTCCTTTCAACTAATGAGTTCTGCAATGACAACAATCCTATGGTGCATGTGTTTCTTTGGAAATACTTTTCTTTGGGAGCATGATTAAACACTTAGCAACAAATGTGAACATTTTTTTGAATATTAATTCATCATAGTACGGAAGATTAATCTCTTACGTTAAACTTAATTTTCATTAGTATTTTTCTTCTTCTGATTTTTTATTAAATAATCACTATTAGAAGATTTAATTGTTGTTTAAATCTTTAAAAATTTGACGGTGCATGTGAGATTTTAATAAATTTTTGGATAAATATTTTAATTTAAATCATGTATTTTGATTGGACAATAATTATTGAATGTTTTGATCTCTCACCATAAAAACATTATATATATATATATATATATATGCAGTTGTGGAGTGAAATATGTCCTTCAATTCAAATTTTTGCATGCAAGAAGTTCCTCAATGATTATTATAATTAAAACTTTTCACATTATCAATCTTTTGTATAAAAAATACAATTGGTCCAAAAGGCACTGCCACTGAACTTGGTTCTTTGGGGTCTTTAACTGCCGATGCCCATAACTCGCACCTACATACCCTTTATTCCACTTTGGATTGTCTGGATGAAAATCCTAATCTTAATGTTTAAAGCATCCTTGTCCTTTCTCTTTGGGGGTGGTAAAGGATTAATTCTGAGGATGGGATGTGGGGTTCGTTTTGTCTAATAAATCGCAAATACCAAACATGACATGTGTGGTGGTGGTCACTGGTCAAGCAAGACTTATCAAAATATGTCCTTTTTTTTTGTTGCGTGTGGTGGTGCATATGCATATCGACAGTAAGGCCAAAAGCAATGTGTGGGATCCATCTAAGGAGAAATTATCAACTAAGAACTGCTCAATTCCATATGAGGAAGGAAATGGGCATATGATTGACCTGATAAGGTAATGAAGAAAAACCACATATTTGCTTGTCACATCCATTTTGGTTGTATAGTTGGTACAATTTTAATGGTTAGTGCAAGCCTACCACTAGTCTAGAGACTTAAAAATCAAAATTATTAAGAGTTCAAATTATCCACAACACTTCATACCCAATTATATCATGAGTTAAACGAGAAATAAACTCGCATGTGTTTCTCATTTTTCATTATTCATAGACCTAACGCTCAGCACAAGGTTTGCACTCAACCCAACCCACCAATTCATTTCCTAATTTCCTTATGTTATTATCTCTCATTCTCTCAATTCTCATTCATCTATGAAAGATTGAAAGAAAGTGAGTTGTTGTGTAGGAAAAATATCCTTGCAAAATTGCCGAGCACCTCCTCATAAACTATAGGTGAGTTTTACTTGCCATGTCAAAAGTTATGTCTGTATTCTATACTGACATGTATGTACGTAGATATTTAAAAAATTGTTTATGCTGAATCTTAATCGAACTGAAAATATAGAAAAAATAATTTTTAAAACTATTTAATCATTTTCTTTAAATATTTCCAAACATTTATTTAAGATTTCAAGCTACTCCTTAACATCCAGTTATTGTTTATTTATTTATTCACCTTGTAATTGTAAACAGATAAAGTAACATATTTCTAAAACCAACTTTACACTAGTTTTCCCTAATTAAGATAGTTTTAGGTTAAAAACAAAAGATTTAAAAAAATTAATGCTTATCAAATACTTTAGATTTGAAAACTAGTGCCATTATATCTATACTTATCTAGTTTTTCTGAGTTCGATGACAATACCCCTAATTAATCTGCACATTTTCTTCCAATTTTTTTTCTTAAGAGTATGAGCTTCAAAATAGATTCCGCACGGAGAAGGACCGCAAGAAACTGGGTTGTAATTTGAAAGAAAAAAGAAACTGTATGATCTCAAATATGTTACTCCATCAGATTAAAAACTATCCAAATTTGAGTAGTAGTTCTTTGATGAAACCAAAGAGGATTTTTTTAGGTAAATGACTAATTTAGTGCCTGTAGTTTATTTTCGCTGATGATTTTGTTCTTGTATTAACCAAAATTACATATTTAGTCCATAAATGTCAAATATCATAACAATTTGATCCAAGTATTAAAATCCTTCTATCTCCATTAATGACCATAGCTTATGTGGCTCAAACTGGTCTATGTGGCAAAATAAGTATATAACACACACAAACTAAATTCTCATTAAAATTAAAAAGTGTAAAACACCACAAAAAAGTCATTTCTTGGATGTTTCATTTTCTGAAAACCAACCCTATCCACCATATCATATCCCACTCCTCTCTCCTTGTTGCCGCAAAGCACACCATTCCCAGCATTGGTTGCACTTCCTTCGGTGGTCATTTGTGAGAACGTGGAGGTTTGTCACGCTACCAGAATGCCCGCCATCCTCACCACCCAAGACCTAGAACGCGAACATGACACACATCCTTCCCAACGCCGGTTGCGCTTCCGTTTGGTAGTCGCTTGTGAGAATTTGGTCAGAAGCGAGTGACAAGAATGCGACGGGAGCATGGTGAGAACGCGATGCACGCTGAGAATATACGTTTTCGTGGATTAGTTTGTCAGTTAGTAATATTTGTTAAGGATCAATTTATTAGTAAGTATGTACATTTTAGTGAGAAATTTTTAGAAGAAAATTCATATGTAGGTTGCTGTTTGTTTGTTGCTTCAAAAATAAATATATTTTAAAAAATGACAATTTAGTCCAAAATGACGTAGAAAGCTAATGTGCATATGTGTACTTACCACGTGGATGAGTGTGAGACATGTAGACTATGTTCATTAAATGAGATGGAAGAATTTTAACGAATGGACCAAATTATCGTGACATTTGACATTTATGGACTAAATAGGTAATTTTCGTAGTATAATAATGAAATTGTCAACAAGTGTAAATTATATAGACTAAATTGGTCATTTGCCTTTTTTTTAACAAGATAAAACCAAAGAGGATTCAGTTATCTGATTGAATATGTTACTCTTTTTGATAACTAATTTTTAGATTCGTGCTCATATATATTATTAAGAGTAAATCACTATTTTAACCTCTCAAAATGTATATATAACACATTAATACAGTAAAAAAACTAATAAAGTTTCAAATAAATTCCTAAGAGTGCAATTCATTAATGTCTTGGTCCTCTCTTTTGGACCATCTATGGTCCAGGCCTTTTAAACTTGTTGTAGGTTGCACTGTTATTATAATGAGAAATGTTATAAATATATTTTTAACATTTTTTTAAATACATTATTTTAAAAAAATCAAAATAAGTTTTAGTTATCACGTTCTATTTAATAAACCTCTATAATAATTTTGTAGTTTTAATAAATTTTAATCAATAAGAAAATACATATTAAAAAAAATATGTTACAGTATATATATTGCTAACATTCTTATAAGATTTGTTTCGATAATTTCACATTTTATAAGATGAGAAAATAATGAATTACTCCAAAAATGAAATTGTTACTTTTGATTTTTATCATTTATTTTTTTAAAAATTTAATGGTTAAGATTAGTTATTTATTAAAATTATTATATTTTAAGAGAAAAAACTATAAGAATGAGGAATTCATCTCTCCTCAAGTTATAGTTATAAAAAAATTCATGATTGCATTTTAGTCGTTGTAAATTTGTAGTCCTCTCTTTTTTCTTCTAAGTTATCTTCGATTTTATTATTCTCTTAATATCTTATTGATATGTTATTCCAAGTTTTCTATTTCTCTACACCTTGGAGTACGCTGTTAACTATTTTTAAAAAAGTTTAATTTTTCTAAAATTGAAAAACTAAATATTTGGTACTTTGCGTACGTATCATATCATATTCACGTTATATAAATAAAAAGTTGAATATACAAGTTAATGCATATAAAAAAAGTCTTGTATATACAACAAAAACTAATTTCTATTAAATCAGAGAGACGTGAAAGAAAGCAACGAGACACTACTGGAAAAAGAAACTCGGAATATTGAGAAGGGGTAAGGGTGTGAAATAGAAGACGACGAGGATGACAAACTCAACATGCATGTTAAAAAGGTGTAAACAGAAGGGCAGTTTATAAATTTGAATTATCAAAATAACTATATAAAAAGTAGAGGGTGTGAAGAAAAAAATGTTTTGATAGCCCTATATTTAACAGGCCAACTTACCTCATATGACAATAACATAAGGGTAGTTTAAAATTATCAAAATAACTAAAAAATAAAAAGAGTTGAGGGTGTGAAGAAAAGAAAGTTTGATGTCCCATATTTAACATGCCAAGTTACCTAATACGGGTATTTTAGAATAAATGCCGTTTGAGGCATCTTTTCTTTTTAATATTTACAAAATCTTCCAGCAACGGTAGATTTATAATGGGAGACATCGAGTTATTCAAAGAATAAGTTTAGGGGTATTCACGGGTTGGTTCAGATTGATTTTGGTTAAATTTAGGACTTAATTCAATCAAATTTGATCGGTTCGATTCAGTTTGATTTTCAAAAGAAAAAAAATTGAAATTCAACCAACTCATTCATGAACAGTTCGATTCAACAAGTACCCATTTTTTTTTCTTAAAACTACTATTTTTTATCATGATTCTATCAAACATCCAATACAATTAATACAATATTATCAAATTATGAAAGTAGTAAAATTGATTCATTTAATACCATCAACATAATATTCTAAAATAGACTTATAATATAAATTAAAATAAAAGATTCTTAAACAAGATTTATTATACTAATTTGAATTACAATTATTTCTTACAAACTAAGCTTCGTATAACCAAATTTGTTGTAACCAAATTTGCTGAAACAAACCAATAAACAAAATATGATTTATTAATATTATAAACACGGTAAACAAAATATGAAAAAAAAGTGAAACAAACAACAATATACCTGAAAGTAATATATTAAGAAGTTCTCGCACTTGCAATTTTAACACTTTGAGACTCAATATTAGCAGTATTTGAAATCAAACCAAACAACTCTAAAAATTTAAACACAACCCCGTTAGCACAAAAATTAGTTGATATTTTATACAAATATAAAAATTGAAATAAGGGATTACACACTTGATTCAATCTTTTCCGCTTCATTTATTTCAACTTGCGAGTCATTAACATTTTGCTTAGTAGATCTAAGCCAATTTTGAGCACAAATAAGAGCTTCAACATTAGTAGGACTCAAGGAACTACGAAATGAATCCAGAATTCTATCCCCTGTACTAAATACAGACTCAGATGATATAATAGATACAAGAATGACCAATATATCTCTAGCCATACAAGAAAGAATATAATATTTGTATGCCTTCAATTTTCACCAATTCAAAATGTCAAACTCAGGGTGGTCATCTTCAACATCATCATCCAAATACCTATCTAACTCATTTTTTTGCACCTTACCCTGTTTTTTTCCTGATTTTTCATTCTAAATTCATCATCCCAATCATCATCCTTATCACCTTTGTCATCATTATGTTGTGAGACCATGTTTGAAGTCAATGTACTAGAATTAGCTGAATTACTACTAGAATGAGAAATAATATGTTCTAGTACATATTGCTGAATCAATATGTGAATGAGGCCTTTCAATTTTTTCATCACGTCCAAATTTAGTAACAAATAAAAAATTGTTTCTATTAATTTTTTTGCAAAAGAAACAAAGTAATTGGGTCATATGCTAAACTATGGGGAGAAAGAATTTTTTAATTTTTAATATATATAAATAATAAAATTTATATTATTATACAGGTTCACGGATCGGGTCAATTGATCTATAAATCTAAACCCGTGACCCAACTCGTACATAAACGGTTTTGATCGGTTTAGTTTGATTTTGATCCAAATACATAAATGATCTAACTCAAACTGTTCGGATCAGTTCGAGTTCACGGATGACCCGTACCTGTGAACACCCCTAGACGTTCTTGTTGTATTTTCTTATTGTCCTAACGTGGGGGTCACGATTAAATGACACAAAAAAAAATAAAAAGTGTTTTCCAAAAAAAAGGAAGATTAGGGGAGTCGCCACCAATGTTTACTTAAGAAAAACATCGAAAAAATCAAGAAAGATAAATAATGGTCTACGATTTGAAGAAAAAAAAGATTCAAAATTCGTTTACGCACGGAGAATGTGTTAGCATCCCAAGTGTTTGTCACGAAAACGACAACTTTTAATCAAGTGTGCTAAAAAATAGTGATTTTTTAATTATTTATCTTCCCTTAAGAATATAAATTGTGTTTGTTATATTTTTGTTTATATAGCAAAACAAGCAAATTTTTATTTTTAGATTAAAAAAAGGGATTTATGTTGTTTTTTTTTGTTTTTTAAGTCGACAAGGGATTTGTCCTCGCTTCTACGTTTCCCCAAGTACGTATTCCCAAGTGCAATGAAAAAATCAGACTTATGTAATACTTTGGTCTAAAATGACATGTATGTTGGGTTGATTTTATCTTTTTCAAAAGATTTGTTTCAATTGCGTGGAAAAAAGTCGTTAAGGCGTTAGACCTTGAAACGACTTTGAATTTTAAGAAAAAACGGAGATAATCGTTTAAGGCATTGGACCTTGAAGCAATCTTGAATAATGTGTAATTTTTGTGGAGAAAAAAATAATTGAGTGATCATTTACTTTAGTATTTTTAGAAAAGATTTTGGATTTACAATAAACTTTGTGAAGTCAAACAAGTCGAAAAATTTATCTACACATTATTGAAACACCACCAGATGAGTCGGAGACCCAGCATGGAGTGCACGAAATGTAAGCACGTACTAAAGATTACTAATGCAAAATTGCAAAAAAAAAATACAAATGAATATTGATATAGCATTACGTGATCAAATAAATTAAATGGGAATAGAAAGGGATAAAACAAAAGTGGGGAATACACTTAGTAATTAAGGGTATGGATTGAAATGTGGGAGAAAATAAAATAAATAATGTGATATTTACAACACATTATTAATTAAACTAGCTAATTAGACAATGATAAGACAATCTAATTGAAAAATAAAATAAATACTAGAAACAAATAGAAAAACTAAATAATAAAAAAAGAGTTGTCTACTGATTTATTTATTTATTTGTTAATTATTATTTTTTAGGGTCAAAGTCAAATGGTTGACTTTGACTTAGTCAACACTGATGAAGTATTGACATGGTGGGTTTGATCATTAGTCTAGGTGGCAAGATGCATTCATGGAGAAAGGAGGTATAGCTAACAATATTTGTTTTATTAGGACTTCTCAAAAACAGGTTAGACCTAAAGTGAAAAGGGTGTATGTGTAACGAAGGGGGCAGTGACTAGATCATTTATTTCATTTCAAACTTAACAAGAAAACAGGCAAAGCCCAAAAGAAAAGGGGGTGTATGTGTAAAATGAGATGTGTAACTAGTAATATTTATTTTATTTTGAATTTAACAAGTAAACTGGGAAGGCCCAAAAGGTAGGGGGAATATATGTGTGAAATGGAAGTGTAAATAGCATTATTTATTTCATTTCAAATTTAACAATAAAATGGGCCAGACCCAAAATGTAAGGGGTTCTGTGTGAAAATGGGGTGTAAATAGTAGTATTGTTTTGGGTTAGGGTTGGAATCGGGTGAGAATGACCCCACTCAACTCACAAGTAAGCACTAGGGTTTGAAAATCCTAGGTGTCTAAGCCCCAAAACGGCATGAGAAAGGGGGGCACCACCATGAAGGGTGGTAAGGGCCCCTTTGACGCCCCCCGCGCAGGGCTTGGTGGCGCAAGCCTACCATGCGATCGCAGCGGCAGTGACAACGACGCGACGTGGCGGCTTGATGAAGGATGCAAGCTAGAAACGCGAGAAGGGACATCCCACGCGACCTCGAGCCACCATGACATGATTGAAGGTCAACGTGACGATGTGAAGATGAATCGCAAGGCCTCGTCGGCGGACAAGGAGCTCACCGGCGAGATGAAATGAAGCAAACAATAGACAAATAAAATGAAAGAGGATAAGAGAGGGAAGGAAGAGCGGAGGAAAGAAAGAGAGGAAAAAGATGGGAATAGGGATACGACCCCTCTCCCTTTCCAAGCCACGTTGGAAAATCGTGTAATTTGATTAGTCTATTTTTTCTTTCAGGATTCGTGCCTTGTCTGTCATTAATGGACAGACTCACCCTCCCTTTTTATGCGTATTTTGTTGCTACTTGACCTAATGGGCTCTCAAAGAGCTTATTAGGTCCCTTTGAGACCTCTTTCTTTTAGTGTTTCCTTTTTTTCTTTTTCTTTAATTTTTTTTGGGGACCTGGATAGAATTAGGATCTAACACTTATAATCTAATAATTAAAATTAGTTACATATTAAAATAATTTTAAGAAAACATATTATGAAGATAAAGAATAATTATTGTAGAATTAATTTTGGAGTAACTTGATACTTTTTTTTTGGTTGGAATATAAGGGTTTAAGCCCTAAACAAAACAACTAAAAACTGCAAAAGAACACGATTGAAGATACATTCGCTAAAATAACATTTGATAAAAAGGACAGAACAAAGTCAAAAACCTAATAGTGGCCATCTATAGATAAACCAAAGCCATCAAGCTTGTCCGCAACCTGATTCCCCTCTCAAAGCGTGAGACCAAACAAAAACTTATCCTTTAAGTTCAAACTCATTAATATTCTTGATCAACATGAAACAAGGATGAGTATTGGGACACTCCATTGAGTAAGCCACATTAGTAATTATTTTAATAAGAAAATGTGATTATATACTAATAATATAAAATAATTTTAGACAATCATTCAACAATAAATTGTCATATATGATATATTTATTAACTTTTACAATAATTATTTTAAAAGACATATAAACAATTATTTATAATTAATGACATTATAAAACTATTTTATATTTTTTTTATAACCATGATAGTGATATGAAAAAACAATGACAAATATTTGTTGAAAACCTTTAGCACACACCCAATGAGTATTCCCCTCCCAAAACTATTTTATATCATTAGTGCATGATCACTAAACCTTTTTCACTACACTATTAAACTCTTTTAATAAACAATATTACAAAAATTTTGTAAAAAGTATTTTTTTTCTTTTCTTGTAAATTATTGACTGCATTATTATTTTTTATGATCTTTTTGGATCAGTAGAGCCTAGTTATCGTAATTTACATGAGAGCGTTCAATTAAATTAGCTCTTTAAAATTAAAAGTAGAACTAGATTTAGTTGGCGTGGCCTAATCAAAATTTAAAATTTTACTTTCAAAACTAAAATTGAAATTATAACATTAGACATTAGGTATTAGATGTGTATATGCTAGACAAAAAATAAATTGGTTTCATTATTTAAATATAAAAATAATGATGTTTGTGGTAATGTGGATATTTATGCTTATTCCTTATTTTTTTTTATTTGTATATATATTATTTATATTAAAGTATACTCTAAAATTAAAGAAAAACACTCTTTTATCCCTTGATTTTGATTTTCAAAACATTTTAAAGTAAAATATTTAGATATAAAAATGTGAGGGCAAAACAAGACAGGCGTTTGAGTGATTAAAATGCAGGTTCAAATGTCAGAGAAGTTGAACGAAATTACGGAACTACCACTGGTGACTGCAATGCATTGGTATATTAGTACTAGTAGTACTGTATTTAACAATTGAAAATAGCTAAGTTTGGAAATTTAGCAAACTTGAAAGCATAGCAGAGAGAGAGAAAGTTAGTCATCACTCATCAGATCGCGGTTCTCTCATGTCTCCACCCAACCACACGGTGAGTCCTTTCTCATACCACTTTACCTTTGGTTCTATTCTTTGTGTATTACATTTCACTTTTTATTTTATTTGAAAGTACTGAATCTTAACATGGATGAAGCGTTAGCTTTTTTTGTTGTCCAAGTTTGTAGCTTACTAATTTACCACAAAAAAGGGTGTGCACCAAGATCAGTATTTATTGTTCAAGTCTAGCGAATTTGGGGCTCTATCCATTACTATAAGTCATTCTTAAAGCTTAGGTTGAGATTCTTTAAATTGCTGCAGAATAAGGGACTCTAGGAGACCAAATTTGTGTGTTAAAATGCTTTGCAGTTTCATCGTGATCTTTGATATTGTAGAAAATTGCAAATAAATGCTGCCAATGTGGTTGCAATTATGGTCGGCAAAACTCCAAAAAATTGGGGTTGGGCCCTATCTGACTGCAATTACGGTTGTGAAAACTCCAAAAACATTGAGGTTGGGCCTATCTGGCTGCAATTATGGTTGTGAAAACTCCAAAAACCTTGAGTTTGCGGTTGATCCAGCTGCAATTACAGTTGCGAAAACTCAAATAATGTTGAGGTTGCAGCCAATCGGGCCGAAATTATGGTTGCAGAAACTCCAACAACACTAAAGTTGTGTCCGATTCGGGGAAAGGGACGCGTCAATTTATTTCATGATTCAGGCATCTGCTTTCAATTTGACTGTAGAATATATTCTTGATTCCAGTTAAGGATATACAGGAGTCTTTATGACACACTTTCAATGATGGCATGTTTACAGTTTATTACAGCTAAAACCCGTATGTTGCAGGCAACAGGACCCGCATTTTGTTACTTGATTGAGTACTTTTAGTCCCATAAAGCATCCATAACTGAAGATAATCTTTTGAGAATCTGAAAGTGGTTGAACTAAACGTTGTTCATGACTTCATATTACTACGGAACTTAAATGTTGTAATATTGCTTTACTTTTTTGTTCAAGTTATTTTCCATATCATTTTTTTAGTACAACTAAACCTTGAGTTTTTGTTGTCTGTCCTTTTTCAGCTGAATCTAAATGATGATAACAGAGAAAGATCTAAGAATATTGCTTTACTTTTTTGTTCAAGTTATTTACCATATCATGTTTTTAGTACAACTAAACCTTGAATTTTTGTTGTCTGTCTTTTTTCAGCTGAATCTAAATGATGATAACAGAGAAAGATCTAAGAATACGATCAAACAGCATGAAGATAACCTTAAGTTCCTTAATTCTCAATCAAATCAATTAGCTGAATCAATATTTGACTTGCAAGGTATGTTTAGAAATCAATATGTTGGTTTACTTGTTTCCCCAAGGGAAAGTTAGGGGGGGGGGGGGGGGGGGATAAGAGGGGAATAATTATAATTTGAGAATAACTACTCTTGGACTTTGCTGGGTGAATTCTTGGCCTGAGCTTGCACAAAAAAACGCTGCTTACAAGAGTCTGACCAAATTTGAGATCTAATACAACATCACATCATTACTCATTAGTTGAGTAAACCACTTTAATTAAGCCTTTCTTATATAAGTCACTCCAACATATTTTGGCTGATGAAATTTTTAGTGAGTCTTGCAAGGTACCATTCAACTAATGTAATTACGTCAGAGAATGGAAATGGTGCCTTTCATACTGAAGAGGAAACAATGGAACAGATCTTGAAGAAAGAGAACTCTGCTGCTAGCGTATTTAGTTGGCTAAAAGTTAATGCTCAGACATCAAATTTGACATTAACAAAAGACGTTGTGGGAGTTGTTGCAACCCTTGCCAAAGTTGAGAGCGATGATCTTAGCAGGTCAATATAATTTATTTTATTTTCAAATTTTTATCACCCATCTGGTCATTTGATTTCAATCTTGCAACAGAGAATGTCTCTTTTGGTCTCATTTAATTTTCCTGATTTTAGCACATGAGTCTCATAGCCCTTTAAATACAATCATTAAAATATATCTTGCAGACCATTCATGTAGCATAATCTGTGAAATTTTCTAGCACATTAGTACTAGTTGAATCTTTGAACTTGACTAGCATACTCCAATTTTTTCTAGTCTATTTCCTACTTGCATAGTCATGAAGAAAGAAGCTTCCATTACAATTATTTAATTAAAAAAAACCTGCAAATTTGTCTAAATGCAGGATCCTTTCTGAGTTTTTGGGCTTCGAGACAATGCTTGCAATTGTGTGCAGTTCTTATGAAGGCATTAATGCACTGGAGAAGTATGATCCCGAAGGCTTGATAAACTGTAATGGTGGATTGCATGGTATAGGGTCTTCAATTGGAAAGAGAATAAATGGCCGATTTGTTGTCATGTCTCTTGAAGATATAAGGCAAGTTTGACAAATATGTGAACTTAGCTCTTATGAATTTTTTGCAGGATAGGTTCGTGTAAAGAGAGATAGTCCAAGACCATATTTAAGGTTAAATCTGTGCGCTGCACCCTGTGCTAGGTCTTTCTGTATATTATTCTCTTTATAAGAGTGAAAAAGTGAAAAACTCACATGATAGGATCCCACTCTACACATGCATAATTTAGAAGGAAGATGAAGCTCTTTGCTTATAATTTTTAAAGCACTGTTGTACTTGTTTTTATTGCAGACCCTTTGTTGGAGGTTTTGTAGCCGATGATCCTCAAAAGAAGTTGGCTCTTCCAAAGCCAAGATTACCTAATGGGGAGTGCCCTCCTGGGTTTCTTGATTATGCGGTGAACATGATCCATTTGGATTCAAAATATTTATCTTTTCTTACTGATAGTGGGTATGGTCTTAGAGAGACGCTGTTTTATGGACTTTTTTCTTGCCTACAAATATATAAAACCCGGAAGGAAATGCTTCTTGCTCTCCCATGCATTCGCAATGGAGCTTTGTCATTGGATGGTGGGATGGTTAGGGGATGTGGCATGTTTGCTCTCGGTAGTAGGTCAGTGTCAAATTAAACTTGCCCTTTTTGATGCATGTTTGATTTAGATGATTCTCTTTCAATTTTCTACCCCTCCTGTGATAGTTAATACTTTTAGTTTTGATAATTAACTTTGAAGGATAAATAATTCTGTAGTTCAATTTTGCTCATTTCAATAACCTCAAAAAATTGTTTATGTTGATACTTCATCCAATTGATTTGTACCCTAGTGAAACATCATGATATGCTCGCCTGTCTGCATAACTCATCGGTTTTTATATGTTCTACATATTGCATACTGAAAAATGATTTTTTCCCATGATATGCTTGTCAATGAATTGGCTATTGACATAGTTTTAATTAGGGAGTTGCTATGGTGTCAGATGGATAAGTTTGGAGGGGAAAGGAGGAGTGTGTTAGTTTTTCTTTTTTAAATTTAGAGGCAAAAGTTTGTTATTTAAATAAAAGTATTGGGAGGCTACATGCTAATCCATGAAGACCTGGGATATTCCAGAATTGGCACAAGTATCAGTTTTGCACCCATATCCAAGGAGTATACTCCATTTTTTTTTTTAAAGAAATGGTTGAGAAATACATTTGTGATACGACTTTGATACTCAGAGAATGGCACTAAAATTGCATATCTTTTCCTATGTATCCTTAAATCTATAGTAAAATAGTAGGCAATGTAGAGAAAATACTTGAGTAGGGCTAACGCCTTTTACAACTTTCCAATATGGGAAATTTTGCAACATGTACATATTAATTGGGGAAAGAGTATATTCTGAGGGTCATTCTAGCATGGGCAAGTCTAATACTTCCCTAGCAATGGGGAAGTTGACTTTGCTGGTTATTAGAGGTTGCTTTCAGTTTTCAAAATTATACATCCACCCCACAAAAAAGTTAAAATTACAAATTTAATATTTATAGATGTATCCCAAAGAAATCGAAACTGAAAAATTGTTTTGTCGTCAACTCTTCACTACCAAAACATTAACCGACTCTCACCCAATCACTGCAGCCAATTGTCATAAATGTTTGACAATTCACCTTCCATGCCCATGAAATGAGAGAAAAAGATGAACAGTTGAATAATCCCCAAGTGAATAGTAGCAGTTAGAACTACTTTATTTAAGACTTCCTTTTCCTCCTCATTTGACAATTGTGTTGTGACTATTTATTTCTTTTATAGGTTAGAGCACTCTTTTCTTTCTCTTGCTTTCATCTAAATATACTACTGTAATCGGAGGACTAACATTTGATATATATTTTTTGGCCTTGTTATGAATGAAATTTCTCACAACACTCTCTGGCAGTAGGAAAGATGTAGAAGTGAAGTTCCCTCTAATTTCGGGAGAATCTGATGTACCTCCAAACTATATTGAAACTGAAGAGGCGGTGAGGAAGCTGAATTGGGAAACCTCTAAACTTGCTGCAGATAAACACAGAGAGCAGCAATTATTGGATTATAGAAAAGGGAAACTTCACTAGGCAAGCCTGAAAAGTTATTATGGAAAGTTACTTTGTTAGACGTGGTAACAACTAACCACATCCAATGGTGTGCATTAGCTGTTAATTTTGCAGACTATAAGTTCACGAGGGATATGCCCCAAAGAAAGTAGATAGGTGTGCATAAATAGATATGGCATAGTGAACTTCTTGATGTAACTTAAAGAAGGAGCTATGCCTGCTTACTGTCTGCGTCTGTTGATATGTCTGATTCTTAATTTCAATCAGGAGAAACCATGGACTGTTAGCTTCTCCATTTGAATGATGCAACTTGCTGGGGACTGTCACTTTTTTTAAATGAACATTTGTCACATGAGCACATCCAAATTCTTCTGATCTTCACTCTTATCCTCCAATTCCAACTCGTTCTCTGATTAATAGAGATGCAACATGCGTGGCTTTCAGTTTCACAGCAAAATGGTCTCTGAAAATTAAAGTACAACTACTTCACTTCCACCCACTCACAAACTATGTTTCACTTAAACCATCAACTTTCAGTAAAAGTCCTGAATATGTTCCGTTAAGTATTTTTTTTTTAAAAAAAAATTCACTTCCAAGTTCCAATATTCGTATCATCATTCCAGATATTTTACTCTTTGGTGCAAGCTCAGTTGAGTCACTGCTACGAATTAAGCCAGTGTTGATATGCATAGCCTATGAACAGCTGCTTTGTGGCGCCATTTACATCCGTCGCAAGTTTATAAAGGTGTTTATTTTAGATTTTGATAAAATTGATTTAAAAATACTGATTTTGATATAATTGATTTAAGAGTTTATTTTGGTAGATTTTGAGAGAGTTTGTTTGAATATGATATTTTAAAAGTAAATTGAGAAAAACTAATTTTGTTTGGTTGACAAAAGAAAACTAGACAAAAAGAGAGTAATTTATAAATTTCATACCCAAAATCAAATGATATTTTTTTGCTCACCGCAATTTTCACAATCAAACATATGCTATCGTATTTGGTTTGGTGTGATCACTCCTTGAGGCAATACTCTAGTTTTGTCTTAATGAAATGTTTAGCCTTTAAAAAAAAGCACATTCTATCGTACAAAAACAATTTGCTACAGTTGAAGGTGATTCAAAAATAATTTTGGACGTTATCGATGCAGGCAATTAGCCATTAGCTTGAAATAGCCAATTAAAATCATGAAGGATATCGCCACTAAATGTATAAAAGAAAGAGTTATTAACAACTACTATAATTAAGACACTTATATATTCACCCAAAAAAAACATAAACTTATGTGCCACATAAATATCAAACCCTGTACCCCCTAAAAAAGGCCTACCTTGTCTGCCCAAAAGAATAAACAGGTTTTGTATACCCTGGTTCAAAATACAAAGCATGTTTGTACAAGCAGCTACTGGGTAGCACCCTGAGTATCAACTTCTGTAGGTATACGCACATCCTCTTCTGAGTTCCTCTCATTAGTTTGTCTGTCATTTCTTCTCCAGCAATGTTTAGAAAGATGTCCCCTCTTGCCACATACAGTACAAGGTACGCTCCTGGCATTAATTTCTGGCCTATTCCTACACATTCCCAGTGGCTTATAGTCAGCTCTCCTATGTCCACCTTTATAGGCCTGGTGATATTCTCCCACACTGTAAGAATGTTCGACCACTCGTTTTACTCCATAGCGATATTCTTCCTCTATCTGTATACGTTCCATCAACTTCCGGTAAGGTATATACTCCTCACGCATTAACTTGATGCAGAAGTCCTTCCAGGATGGCGGAAGCTTTGAAATGATGGCACTAACATGAAAGTTGTCATCAATAAACATTCCAGCAGCAGCAATAGAATCTGCAATGCCATTTAATTCTCCAATTTGCTCAATAACTGCTTTCTCCTCAACCATCTGAAATTCAAGATACTTTTTGACTTGAGATCTTTTGGTTCCAAATTCCTCGTACAGATAAACCAGTTTTAACTCTTCCCATAAATCCTTGGCAGTCATTTTTCTGTTTGCATACAGGTTGTACAGAGGATCAGATACATGGCTCAAGATATTCCCTTGACATGTCAAATCATCGTTCCGCCATCTCCTTTCTGCAGCCTTGGCTGCGGCAATGTCTTCAGCCTTGGCACTTTCGCCTAGTATAGGGTTCGGGCATGGTTCATCAAGCACATAGTCAATCTTTAATTGTTTCAAGAGTAATTCCATCTGCTGAGCCCAGAATTGGAAATTCTTCCCATCAAAACGGATGACCTCAATAGGGATGACAGGCTCAAGAGAAGCAACATCAACAACTGAATTTGATGCATCTCCATTTTGCTTACCATGAGGCTCAAGAGGAGCAACATCAACAACTGAATTTGATGCATCTCCACGTTGCTTACCATGAGGCTCAAGAGTAGCAACATCAAGAACTGAATTTGATGCATCTCCATTTTGCTTACTATTAGGCTCAAGATGAGCAACATCAACAGCTGAATTTGACGCATCTCCATTTTGCTTAGCATTAGGCTCCAATCTACATAGTGTTGATTACATGTTCTAGGTTAGAATACTCTATGAATAAATGTTTCCACTGCTGTTCAAAAGCAATTTTTACCATGCACTTATATGCATAATCAAATGCCTAGCAACATGTTTTCTTTTCAGCCAAAAAAGTCAGCAGTAAATATTCAGAAGAATACAGAAATTTCTCCAACTAAACTACAACAAAGAATATCATATAATTCGCAGTTAGTAAACAATCAACGCACCAGGAGAATAGAAACAAAAATAAGCATTCTGCACATAAGCACTCAGTAATTTCTTCACCACCACATTTTGACAATTTGGTGATCAATATCATTTGGAAACCATAAATTTTGATGTTATCGCATAATAGCTCATATGTCAACATTGAATACTCACCTTATCATTTCTTCCATCTTTTTGATAGCTTCCTCTATGGCAGGAACACTCTTCTTGAAGGTCGACCATTGTTCATAAGATAAACTTATCCCTAAAATAAGTAGTAAAGGAAAGGGACATGTTTAGTTTCAAAATTCAGAATAATCAAGTTCTCAGCAAAACAGAGCCACATATATATGGAGACAAATTCAGGGGCCTCAACTCCAATACTCTATTTTATTCATGTAGCAGCTAGCCCGACACAACAACAATAGCTTTGTCCCATTAGATGAGTTTAGTTATATGAATCACGTGATATCATTGGACTTGATTAAAAACTAAATTCTCAAGGATATAATTGATCATGAGATCCTTCAAAATAATTTCTTTTAATGTAATTCTTGGCATCCCTCTACCACTTTTCACAAGGCTAAAAAAATGTGATTTACCCTCATCACCTGTGTCTAGTGACCTTTCTTACACATGTCGAAATCACCTTAAGAGTGTGTTTGGTAGGAAGGAAAGAAATAGGAGAGAAATATGCTGAATATAAATAGGCATGGTAGTCAAACTCGAGATTCTATTCAGACTCGGGAAGGAGTCACAAAATCGTAAATCGTGGAATCCTAATCCAGCGTATTCTACAAGATTTATAAAATTAATATGTTTATAAATTCTTATATATGAATTTAACATAGTATAAATGAGAGGAAAAAAAACATTATAACACACATGAAATACTTAAGCATGAGTTCATAATCATAGATCCATAAGCATATATAGTGAGGAGGAGGGTTAAGGAAGATGGTTGTGTTAGGCCCTTGGCAGCCAACGTAAAACTAGCCGTTAAACTTATCATGGATCAATCACGACAGATCCATAAGCATAAGAAAGTCAATCACTAAAACTCCATATAGAATTCATAAATGATAAACAAAATCCACACCTAAAATCGGGTCAAATTCTTGAGGTCATGGGTTCATTTCCCGTCTCCGCAACATTTTGAATTTGATAAAAACAAGGGTTCACTAAATAAAAAGGGGCATTATAATGAAACAAAATACTTAAAATACTGCCCTAGTGCTTAGTTTCTACTCCTAGTATAAACCACAAGACATGAACACCACGCAAGGGAGTAGCAGCAGGGGTTGGGTTTGCCATCTACAAATTTCAATCACCAAAACAAGCAGGTCATAACTCATAACGCTAAAACCACGGATTGCCTGAAACAGAGCAGTAGCTCACAGAAAATAGGGAAAGAGAACTGCACAAACAGACCCGCAAAGGAACAAGAGGTGACCTCACACGTGGGGGAGAAGAGATCTGACACAGCGGAGGAGGGCTCTGGTTGCGGTGGTTTGGGCAGCAGAGTTTAGGGGAGTGTTTGTGCGAAGTTGAGAAGACATAGATAGGGTGTGTTTTCATGATTTGGGATTTAGAGTTATAGAAGAGTTGGTTTTGGGGCTTCGGTTTTATCTTAGGCTTTTAGAAGTCCAAAAGGAGGGGGAAAACTGACCCACCAAACAGAAGCGCACAATTCCACTCGCGCAACACTTCTACCGAGTTCGGATATTTCAAATTCTGCACGTGGACGTACTCGCCCAGCCATAGTAGACTCGCAGAAAAATGGCAATCACTACAATGGAAATAGGGATGAAAGAAATAGTGAATAGAAATAGGGGTGTTTGGTCTTTAAGAAATAGGGAAGAGAGAAATAAGAAAACGAATAAAAAATTGTTCAATAAAAACAACTGATTTGCAAACTCTTGCAATCGATTGTGCTTGACAGGAAAATCAATTTAAGTATTTGTGTGGGCAGTGCATAATCGACTGAAGAAGTGTGCAAGGCTTAATTGATTATTGTTTTAAAAATAATCAATTGTCGGATATCCAAAATTGGTTACGTATGAAAAAGTGATATTTGGCACTAATGATAATCAATTATTTTGGGCAATAGATGCATACTACTGTTCATTTCTGCACACTTTTGCGGAGAAATAAAGAGGCATGTCAAACCTTTTCATTTCTCTTCCTCCTCATTTCAACGCTGCCAAATGACCCGAATTTCCAATCTCCAAGCAATATTTTCTGCTTTCCCTCCTCCTCTCCCATCCCCCACCCCCCAACTGTTCTCTACTACCAAACTCACTGTAATTGATTTTCTGTCATATTTTCCTCAACAATAACCACACTAGTATCACCCAGAAGCTAGCAAGACACAACAACAGAGATCTTCACGCTATAATGAAACAACCTTATCATAGACTACTGGGCATTCAAACACATAATTAAAAATGTAACTCAACTAAGAACACTCTAGGTAATATATATATATATATATATATATATATATATAATCCCTAAAAAAATACTCATCAATGAGTGTTAAGGGAATTCACGCACTCAAAAAAATAAGATATCAACAATGTCTAATAATGTCTGGGGGCATAGTTCATGTGTGCAAATTTTCCAGCAACATTTATAATAAAAAAAGCAGGAAGTAGCGAATTCGTAAGAGCAAAGCAATCATGTAATTACCTTTCGAACCAGGAAGTGGTTTTCCATCTTTGATATAGAACTCCCTAATTGAGACTAGGGTTGTCCCTTTGAAATCTTTCACCGCCACGTTCCTCCTGTTGGACAGCTAGATCAAGCAAGCAATATCTACTCGGTCAAAGTGAAATGCAACATTTGAAAACATAAAAATACATACAACAAATGCAGTTCACACATTGGAGTCATTCTCTTGATCAATTAAGTGAATCTTAAACCTAATGAAACAAAACATGTTCTTTAGGGTCCAGCTTTCAATTCCTAAATTCCAAAACTAATGAAACAAGACATGTATGTTCTAGTGCTTTTACTCCGTTAAGAATTGAATAGGAAGGAGAGATTACTTGACAAATAACGCGTTCGGGATCATCCCTCTTCAGTTTGGGCAGCACCTCTGTCTCTCTGGACTCTTCTTCGTTGGCCGCAACGACATCTTCCTTCTTCGCGACGTCGTAGTTTTCGAAGGCAATATCATCGTTCCCCTTCTTCTTCTCTGCGTCTTTGGACTTTGCATTGGCCACGACGGAGAGAAGATAAGACTCGACGACGGTTCTCACGAAGTGCCTACTGACGGTGTCGGAGAGGTCGATGCCGAGACGCTCGGAGGCAGCGACTCGGATGGTGAACTCAGTGGCTTCTTTAATATTGGATTTCTTCAGTATATCCAACACCATCTCCTCTACTTTCCGTCGAGTTTCCGCTTCCATTGCAAAAAGAAAAAAAGAAAAACCCCAATGTATATGTGTTTGCCACGTTGTGCACAGTATGAGTATGAGGGGGGAACACCTTTTATTCGAGAACGAGAACATTGTTTTGTACATGATATAAAAATAAGGTTCCACCAAGATTTTAAACTCGGCTAACTGGATTCAGAGTCCAATGTCCTAACCACTAGACCATGGAACCTTATAATCTAACAGGTCCACATTTTTTCTAATGTATTCAATACCTCTTTACGGGGTTCCATACTCTGGAACTTTATGTCGATAATGATGTCATGCTTGCTTTTGGTTTTCGATCTTCGCCTAACGATAATTTTTATTTTATTTTATTTGTAGGGTTCCATGATACATTTACAAAGATCTCGATGAAATATTATTATATTTACAAATCGACAGAATCTAGTAATAATTTAGAATTAAACTAAATTGAAAATTATTTTTTTAATGATTTTGCTGATCCATAAAATACACACTTCAAACTGAACAACAGTACTAAATTTTAATTAGGTCGTAAAAAAAAGGTATAATTATTGTTTATATTTCATTTCTCTTTATATACCAAATAATTTATATAAAATTTATTTTAAAAATAATAGTTAAGTTTTCAATGGTGATCATTATTTGTGTCATTTTCGTATGGAGTCCTATGCTAAGGTTTCTTGTAAGGCCTCCCAGGCAAAAGATTTGTTGGATTGGAGTACAAAGAAAATATAGATGAGAAAATTTGACGGCATAGGTTAGGTGTCAAAGGAGGGAGTGATTCTTACAAGGACGTGTTGTTGGATGTTCCAAATGAGAGTGATGATGTTTTCTTTGAAGGGAGGATATTTCAAATGACGAGATGCTTGAAAACAAAATTTGTGAAGAAAAGGAAGAGGTGTTCAACCCATGCCTGTAAATATGGTATCAGGGATAAAGAACTTAATGAATGGAGTAGTGTTTGGCATAATACTCTAATGGTACATTTGTGGTGGTGGTGGGGGGTAAGCTTTAAGATCCTAAAAAATAAACTTATGAAAAAGTGGGCTATAGCTATAACAATACAAATAATTGATATGCCAAAGAATTATCATGCGATGGTCTTTTTCTCAAAGCAAGACTATAAGCATGTCCATCCATGGATGATAGTGAATCATTATCTTCTTGTGCAAAGATAGAGGTCTTTCTCTTTTATAAGTATTAAAGAGGTGACCTAGGTCACAGTGCAGATACAAATTCCAAAACTCTCTTAAAGTTGTACAATAATTGATTTCTTTGGTGAGTGAGTTTCAAGTTAGGTATGATGTTGAAGATAGACCAATTGCCATTTATCCACTTGATGGGTGAAATCGTTACAGTTTGTGTGGAAATCGATTTGATTAAAACATTAGTGTTACACATTAGTTTCAAGGGTTATAATTGAATATGGAACATAAAGGTCTCCAAGCGGTGTGCTTCAGGTGCAGACAATATGACCATAAGATAGAAATATGCTTGAAGTGGAACCGATTGTAATGGGTTGCAACAACCCCACATATCAATAAATAGTAACGTTGTAGGCTAGGGCTGATGTTCAATTGAAGCTTTTGAAGATGCAAGGTTTAAGAATGTTTTTCGTCTTATCTCTTTATTTCATCAAGAAAAGAATTTGACTAAAGCATCCGACTAATTTAGAATTCAATTGGAAGGTAAATAAAATCTGACCAAAAATTATTTTTGTTAAGGATTAAACTCAGGTCATTTTCAACTGATTCAAACTTAACTTCAACACATTAACCACTTGTATTTTACCACTTGGTTTTATGGATAATTTTTTAAATTCAAATGATAAGCAAGAAACAAATTTTAGTTCTTGGGTTTTCATGAGAAAACTGTTACAAAATAAAAACATGAGCATTAAATTGAGAAAGAAAGGAAATGTATTAGTGACAAAATTGGGAACAGATTGCATAGATCAGTGTTTTATTCATAATATGAATTGCTTTCATATTTAGAAAAAAATACCACATACTTAATGGGAGTGATGTCCCAAATGAGTTAAGAGGAAGAGGTAATATTGTGCAATCATATGATAATAAATTGAAGGAGTCAATGCAGGTCTACAATATGATTTACATTAATTAATGTTGAAGGAAAGACATACAAAACGGAAACATATCATGAAGAATCTAAATGAATAAAAGAGGTGAATCCACAAATTTGAATAAGGGGCGAGAGAATATGACTTCATCTAAGTCATTGAAAGTGGAGGATGAACGACAAGTTATGATAAAGACTCCATAAACAAAACATTACATGGAATCATTCATCATGATCTGAAATTTTTTGTAAGTGGGATTCAAAAATAGTGTTACAAAATTATGTGAAATAATACTTTGTTTACACGTGAGTGCAACATAATATATGATTTTTTTAATAGTTTTACTAACTATACTACCTAGTTGATAAACCAATTATATACGATGTTGAGAATGAATTATACAATAATGAACAAATAAAGTAATAAAAACTATTTTTATTTTTATTAATCTTTTGTGTATTGTGTCTATGTGCTTAAACAAATGAATTTCAAATAGACATGCAAGAATAACGTCAAAGTGAAATATAAAAGAGAAAAGAATAAATGTTGATACATATATAACTTGAACAAACATGTATGCACACACATATATATCCATCAGTGTTGTATATGTTGTACATCCAACTCTCAACTCCATGTAACCAATGGCAGACCCAGAAAGAAAAATATTTATGTCTGTATATTTAGTGATGGGGTTCGGGGGTACAAGTTTATAAACACACTTTATGTACAATTTTATAAACACACTCAAAATGTAGTTGCTTTTGTGACAAAATACAGATAATAGTTTAACACAAGTTTCAATTTTTAATATAAAAAGAGCAAGAAGGAGTACAAAAAGCAAAAAGGGAGTATAGGAAGCAAATTGGTATTTGCATCTTGGCTCAATTTTTAATAAAAAAACAGCAAGAAGAGTACAAAAAGCAAAAAGGGGTACATAAAGCAAATTGGTATCTTCTTCGCCCAAGTAAACCTAAACATTACATTTGTCTCTTCTTCTCCATTTTGCGCCTCTTCTCCATTTCCGCTTCCAGCAGCACTCTAGTCTGCAGTTGCACCTAATATTCTCTATCTCAGCACACCAAGCTTCGTCAAAGTCTATGGGAAAGTGTAACGTCGAGTGATTTTTATGTCCGCACTTGCGGGCATTGACCCCAACATGGGTCCACCACCGTATGTAACGTAGCTTTTCAATCCCTATAAAATGCCCTTAATTAAACTTCTCCACCTCAAATCATTCTAACTTTTGAAATTTCATCTTCACTTCAATCTCATGGCTCTACTCTTTATTTTTATCTTTGTTTATAACATAATCCTAAGGCTATGTTTAGTAAAATTAACTGAAAAGTTAGTTTATAGTTGAAAGCTAAAAAATTAATTTATTAAATTATAAATATTGGTAAAATTAATCATTAAAGTAGCCAAAAAAATATAAAATGATATATTTTAAAAGGATAATAAAAAATTAAATAAATATTTAAAAAATAAAAAGTGAATAAATATAAAAAGTTAGAAGTTAATATTTTAAAAAATATTATTTTAAAAGTAACTTTAAAAAAAATGTCAAAAACTTATAAAAAACATTAGAAATTATTTTAAAATTTTTATTTACCAAACAATCAAAGCTTTTAAATTAATAAAAAATAACTTCACAAACATAGTCTAAATGTACCATATTCACATGTTGCGTACGTTTATTTCAAGTTGGACATATCAGAAGAATATCTGTGTGAAAACAATTTGTATTTACAATAGTTAAATGGAAAAACAAAAATAACAAATGTACATATTTTTTTAATGAAATGATTTAACAGACAGAAAGAGACCATGGTTTGCCACACCAACTATGTTGGGCAAAGGTAACTGAAAAATCAGTTAAAAGTTAAAAATTAGCTTATTAATAATTTATAAGTATTTAAGTATAAAATTATTGAAAATAATAAAATCAGAATTTATTTAAAAAAGATAATTATGAAATTTGATAAATATATTAAAAATAAAAAAGAACAAAATATAAAAAACTAGAAGTTAACTTTTTTTTAAATACTATTTCAAATAACGTTTTAAAAAATGTTAAAAATTATTAAAAAAATTTGTCTATTGAACAACCAAATCAATTTTTTATCTAATAAAAAAGTTTAAAACTAACTTAAGCATCTTATTTTATATAGCTTATATTTATCTTTGTATTCATTATTTTTTCAAACAACTAATTAATATTCATTATTTTCCTCTATCTCCCTATTCCTATATCACGTCTAAAGAAAAGAAACAATAATTTCTGAGTATATCAGTATATCTTCACATATGACTGCAGCAGAAATTAACATGAAATACAATAAAGGATCGAAATACATAAAAGTTCTATTATTTTAACGTCTAAAATTAATGCTACATGTTATACTGATATCTCATATGATTTCTGTTTTTTTTTTTTTTTTTTTCTATACCAAATTAAAGAATTAATATATATGCACAAAATGTTTCACAAGGATTGGTGAGAAAGGGGACACAGAAGTCACGAGAATTCTCAAGCATGAAAAAATTAATTTTAGGATTGATGGTATGGGAAAATATTTGGTATCTCCAGTATTCACACCTTGAGTGATAATACGTTTTAGGTTTGAGTTTCACGGATGGTGAATTGCGGTAGGTGGCTGAATCATGGATGGCCCATGTTCTGAAATGTTGAAATCAAATGCTAAGGAGCATTGGTAAAGAATTGGATGAAAATATTAAATGAAAGAGGGTATGGGCTTGGTTTTGAGATGACAAAAATTTAAATGCCTTTAATATATTCTTTACTTAATATTTTGGACCAATATTAAGAAGGCTCCTAATTCAATCCTAAAGATCTAGTTATGCGCAACTGCTAGCATGAATTGAGCCTTTAAATGAGATAGCATACTAGTATATACTAATGCGTTATTGAGTGTCATTGAAATTCATTTTGTGCTGCAGTTGAATGAACCTTTCAAGTCCTTATCTCACATGCATGGAGTTATCACCCATCATCAACAATCCAAACTAACATAAATAAAACCAAATCCCTCAACATCCGATCAAATGTCCTCATCACATGCATTGTGTTTATTGTTGTTGTTTAAGTTTCTTTATCAAGCCTAAGCTCTTCTCATCGTTTATATTATGAGAAGAAACATGAAATCAACAGGGGTCTGCACGAGGAAGGAACAGAGGATTTGCACAATGCATATGGGGTTTTGCTTACGTGTCTATCTTTACATAAAACAAGGAAGACACATTCAGCTTGAAAATCATTAATATATGATAACGTGGCATACAATAGTAAGATACACTTGGAAGCAAAGTTTTTCTTAATGCTTTTTTTTTCTAATATCGTTCACAAAGATCATTTGGATATCACTATTACAAGCTACATTCCATGTGCCATTGCGAGAATGATTGGTGGCATTTGTGCATTTAATCGCCGGCCATACATCAATAGGTCAACGTTATGAACATTCACATTGGAGCATGATGAGCTTGTAGGGACATGGAGATCATCCTATTGAAAGCTATTGTGGCGCACACCCAATTACTACGCATTGTTCTTGTCTGTCAGCTGAATTATTTACTTACCAAGTGATCGATATTTGTTGATGACACAACTTTCACACTCTCATTAACAATGCTTCATCAAAAACCCAACTATCACCAAACAAACCATTTTGACAAAATGTAAGAATAATTATGCTTCCAATTCCCGTAGTAATAACTAATAACCATTCTGAGAAGGGGCAATTTAGTAATTAATCCAAACCCACTATATCTATATGTCAAGCCTCACTTTTCCAATTAAAAAGAAAACTTTACTAATAAAGTCACGTCGTCCACTACAGACGATTAAAGTGATTATTGACGTGTGCCATGTAAATGAGTATTTTAACTTTAGATTTAGCTTGTAGGAAAATATTATTTAATCTTAATTTATATTTTATACAGATCAAATTTAAAGTTTCAACTTGATTTTATTGGAAAATACTATTGAAATTTGTGTTTTTTATAAGGATCCGTCATACGGCTTAAATTCGTGTGTTGGATTTTATCATCCCAAAGTCGCTATCAATCAGGATATATAGTCATTTAAATGTTGACCGTAGTTAGCATCTTTGTATATAGAGCTTAAGATATGAAAATATATAGTGTCTTGCAACTTGGGGCACAATAAAATTATCCTTATAATTAATACACTAATATAACTTTTTAAGAAGATTAAGGACATTTTTTAAATAAAAAAAGACAGAAAGAAAGAAGACTATGGGCGTTGAACTGAAAATTCAGTTTGTCATAATTTTTATTCGAATAAATTTGTATCTATTAATTTATCATTCAATAAAAGTATTTATATTAAGCATATATGATTTTTTGAGTGAATAATGATAAAAGGTTAAAAATATATAAAAATATTTAATAATTACTTAAATAATTTGAAATGTTTTTTATATACAATTCCAACATATATTTCTATTTTTTATGATTTTGTGATCTGTTATCTAAATAAATACCCAAAACTATATATTTTTTATCATAAAAAAGAAATGTAACGAATCAATTCATCTGTCTATCTAATATAAAAAAATCAAAATTCATTTAATGATAGGAAAAACAGAAATTAATCCAAGTCCCAGTGGTAAGTAAAGTGTGTAAATTCTTGATAGTAAATGAGTGTGGAGTCTGAAGGGAAGTGTTTAATAACAGAAAAGAAAGAGTGAAGCAGGGAAAATGGGAAATGGTGTTACCCTAGGTCATAATTAACTGCGTCACTTTTTACACCCCTAGCAGTTACGTGGTGACACCCACCCACCGCCTCCCATGTTTCTCATTGCTTATTTATTCTCTCGCCTTCATCCACTCTGTGTCTGAGTCACACTGGTGGCAACAATCAACAATGGAAGAAGTGAAGATAAAAAGAAAGAATTGGGTTCTCTTCCTACTCCTGGCCATCAGGCTCTCTGTCTCCGCCGCATTGGAAGTCGAAACCGAAACCTTGGCCCTCAACTCCCTCCCTGAGCCACCCAGCCTCTCATGGCCCGAATCAGAAACCCTCTCAGAAGCCCAAGAAAGTCTCTCGCTCTCACTTCACCTCCACCACATAGACGCGCTCTCCTCCAACAAAACCCCAGAGCAGCTCTTCCACCTCAGGCTCCAACGCGACGCCAATAGAGTCGAATCCCTTCTCAACCAAAGCCACGCCCGCAGATCCGCCGGCTCCAGTTTCAGCAGCTCCATCATTTCAGGCTTGGCACAAGGTAGCGGCGAGTACTTCACGCGCATAGGCGTTGGCACACCCGCCAGATTCCTCTACATGGTTTTAGACACCGGAAGCGACGTCGTTTGGCTCCAATGCGCCCCTTGCCGCAAATGCTACACCCAAACCGACCACGTCTTTGACCCCACCAAGTCCCGCACCTACGCCGGAATCCCCTGTGGGGCCCCTCTCTGCCGCCGCTTAGACTCCCCCGGTTGCAACAACAAAAACAAGGTTTGCCAATACCAGGTTTCCTACGGCGACGGCTCCTTCACATTCGGCGATTTCTCCACCGAAACGCTCACGTTTCGAAGAAACAGAGTCTCGCGCGTCGCCCTTGGCTGTGGCCACGACAATGAAGGACTTTTCATAGGCGCTGCTGGCCTTTTGGGCCTGGGCCGTGGGAGGTTATCGTTTCCGGTCCAGACCGGACGCCGGTTCAACCAGAAATTCTCCTACTGCCTCGTCGACCGTTCTGCATCGGCCAAACCCTCCTCTGTCGTCTTCGGAGATTCCGCTGTTTCCCGAACCGCGCGCTTCACTCCTCTCATCAAAAACCCCAAGCTTGACACCTTCTACTACCTCGAGCTCCTCGGGATCAGTGTCGGCGGAGCGCCGGTGCGCGGCCTCTCCGCCTCGCTCTTCCGCCTTGACGCCGCGGGCAACGGCGGCGTCATCATCGACTCCGGCACCTCCGTGACCCGCCTCACCCGACCCGCCTACATTGCCCTCCGGGACGCGTTCCGCATCGGGGCCTCGCATCTGAAGCGCGCGCCGGAGTTCTCGCTCTTCGACACGTGTTTCGACCTGTCCGGGATGACGGAGGTGAAGGTACCTACGGTGGTGCTGCATTTCCGAGGTGCTGACGTGTCCTTGCCGGCGACGAATTACTTGATTCCGGTGGACAATAGTGGGAGCTTCTGCTTCGCGTTTGCCGGAACTATGAGTGGTTTGTCCATAATTGGTAACATCCAGCAACAAGGTTTCCGGGTCTCGTATGATCTGGCGGGTTCGCGGGTCGGGTTCTCCCCGAGAGGTTGCGTTTGAGTCTTCTTAGGAAATGGGAACAACTGTTTCCATGTTGTTTTCTAATTATGAATATCAATTATTGTTGCCATGTTTTTTTTTTTTTTTTTTAATGTCAAAAAAACAAGGTTAGATTAGAGAAATCTAGATCTGAAAGAGAAAACTAGGATTCAACAAAACGAGAATGTTTCTGGTTTCCACCCTCTGGTTGTCGCTTGTTGTGTATTTTATTTCCCAATTAAATACTCCAACTACTCCAATCCAATCCAATACAAGGGGTTTGTTCGACGAATTTAATCTTTCAATTGCTAGGTAGTACTATTACTGTACTAGATCAGTACATACTCGTGATATTCTTGTCTTTTATCTTCACGTTTTCAAGAAAAAACTGAAAACTCATCGGTCATCACAAGCAATGCAAATGGTAAGATATTTTGCCATTTCACATGTGCGTGCCTTTCCTCTTGTGGATCATACCCACCGCTTTATATATTCTTAACTCCTATCTGTGCTGCGCTAATTGCGACTAATATTATTGAACGTTCTTTCTTTCTGTTTGCATGAAAGATAAAGCGCATGTTAAGCATCTAATTTTGATTCATTGAACATGTATACGATTATTCTCGAATTGTAATGTCAGCTCTTCTGTTAAAAATTATGATCTCAATTATTGATAGACTACTAGACTGACAAAATTGATAGAGATATAGAATCTCGAAAATGAATGAAATGATGTGTGTACTACTACTTGAAGAAATCGTGGAAAGACAAACACGTACGGAATGACTGTCATTTTCTCATTTTGGGCTTCCGTACGTCCATGAATCCTTGTGATTAGGGCTTGGCTATTGACGAATTCAAAGATGTGAAAATCGCTTCTTTTATTTATACATTGTTGTAGGAGTGGGTGACTAGATTTGTAACTCACTTGTTTAACTAATCAATAATTGAATTGGTTTAATTTAATATATATTAAAAATTTAAAATTATATATTTATTATATATAAATATATAATTAATATTATTTGAATAAGAAAAATTTATTCATATTTTAAAATTTAAAATAATTATTGATAATAATCTAAATTTTTAAAAAAAATCTAAAAAAAAAGAATTGAAACGGTGTAATCAGCTGATTTTGTCCGAATTTGGTTGATTTTGACCGAGTCAACTGCATGATCGGTTCAATAACAAAACCAGACCAGTTATGCTACCGTTTCCCGATTCAACCGGTTCGACTGGTCGATCCAAACCAATTTTCAAAACTCTATATGAATTGTTTGGATTTTATTAATTTTAAGTTAAAATTAGATTATATAATTAAAATAAGTTTAAATACCAACATAGTTTCACATAGTTGATAGATCATAGATTTAATTCTTGAGACATGTCTATGAAAAAATATTGATTGAAAAATATCAATTTTTAAATAAATCTTAGGTCCAAAGATATTTTAGTTCACAACAAAAAATCAAGTTTAAATGAACATGAAATTTGATACTTGATGTCTATTGATTTTGTCTCAAAATATTTATTAAAAAATGTGAGACTTATAAGATATATTTTATTTTATAGTTTAAAAGTAAATTTATTTTACATAACTTAAAAGTAATTTTCTCAGCTAAATTTTAAAGTCTCCTTTACATTATAAATTAAAAAAAAAATAGAGTGAGAATCCATTTTACCTATTACCTGTACAGCTAGTTAATAAGTCTTTCTCAATTATCTTAAATTACTTTCAGTTTAAGTTTACTTATACACACTTGATCTTTTTAATTGTTTATATCCTTCAAGTTATCTTCTTCTATTATAGAGTAAAAATAACAATGAAAATTGTACCATTCTAGTTGGCAGCCAACCGTTATAGGCCTTGAAGCACTGAACCGTTTTCATTCGGGTGCTGGCTGTCAATTCAAAGCCTCAAGAACTTGAAACCGATCGATTTTTCATCATAATTAACTTATAGTCAATGGTAGGAGGTCGACCATCTTGATTATAATGCCCCTACATCCCTCCTCTCACTCTTTTATCAGATCATAATAATCATTAAAGATATAACGTTACAAGACAGTCGTAATAATTAGATTAATGAACAATGATAAAGAGAGAGACGTCCGTTAGAGAAGGACGAAACCCCATCAGTAAGAACCCCTCAGCCGGGGGATTGAGAAGGCAAAAATATTTCTCTCTCTCTCTCTTTTTTTTTTTTTATATAATGCTCAGAAAGATAAAATTGATTCCTCTGTAGTAAGTTATTCATTTTATGTATTGGAAATTTGGAATGCCTTTCCCAGCTGCTGTACTAGCTAGCCCCTAAAATTGTGACGAGTCACTTTTCCGTCCTTACACCTGGAGAGGGTTGTGTGTCTTATAATGGGTAAGTAACACTTATCTTTAGTCCCCATCGCCTATGATGATTCATATATATACCTTGGTTGAAGCAGCCAAGACACATGTTCTGGTGCATAGTTCCGAAATGCCCATGTTTCACATGCTACTGCATATATAGGTCAAAATTTGCAAAGCATCAGCCAGCTCATGCTTAAAAATTAATAGGTACGAGACAGATGGAGAAAATTGTCAAATGTTATGAGGTAAGTGGTAACTTTGGAAAGACAAAAGCAGTTGGCGGTTCTTTTCTTTTCCACATTGATATGAAGTCTAGCTGTTAAAGAGAGATTATAAAGTGGAGATGGCACTAATACACTCACACTCACACGGCAATGTGCTTTTGAAATCACAATGATGAATGTGGAAGCGGAAGGAACATGCAGAAATTGCACTAGCCTACCATTGTAGATCTACTTTGTGGGTAAGAATCTTTTTTGAGACATAACAAATTAACAATCCGGCCTATGCAATTTGAGAAAGGAGGTTACATTAAACGTACAAGCAAAATGGGTTATTGACGTCCATAGGGTGGAATTTGGTTCGGAATTTACCAAACAGGTTCAGAAATACTACAGTAGTTATTTACATCAAATAAATGACACGTGAGGTTTAGATTTTAATGCTATGTTTGGTAAGAAGGAAAGAAAATAGAGAGAAAAGAAAATATGGATAATGATATGATTTCTTTTATTTGAATTAAGAGAAAATAGATGGAAAAAAGAAAGAAAAAATTTGATTTATAAAAATAAAAATAAAAATTTTTCTTTCTTTCATTTTTCTTTTAATTCAAATTTTAAATTTTTTCTTTCCTTTCTACCCTCTTTCTCTTATTCCAAACATAGGTTAAGTCCCAATCCCGCTTAGAAATTCATCTAAAAAAATGAAATTCTTATTTTGTAATGAAGATTTTCACAATTTTTTTTTAAAATGAGATGAGACAAATCGTATTTTTTATGCACGACTTTGTTTTAGTTTTTTTTTTTAAAATCAAGTTTGGATAAGTTTTATTATCGTACAATTTTTGTTTTTCACGTGGAGTAAGTCATACTCCAGAAAGTATAACATTGTTATTTTTAAAAAATCTTATACTTTAGTTGATTTATTTTAAAATTTAAATGCTTTTTGTAGTTAATTTTAGGTTTCAAGATTAATTGAAATCAGAATGAAATTGTTTTAAACCTTGTTTCCACCCTTGTATATTTATTTTTAAAAAAACTTCTTCCATGTCTAATCATTAATGTAATATAATAATTTTCCGTAAGAACATCATAGTAGAATTTTGTGGGAGCATGCAAGTAAAAAGTTGGACCAAAACCACGCTTGGTCTTACAATATTTCCCAACACTAACAGTTTGAACATAAAGGAATCGACGCATTTTTTTATTTTTTTTTGGAAATTCACGTATTTAAATATTTCTAAATAGACCAGCGGGTCTGCCTTTAACTTATCGAACTTGGGGTAGCAATTTCAATTGAAAATTCACCAATGTATGAAACCTTATATATATGACTGACCGTACACAGATCGTGGCCACTATCCAAAGTTTCTATACAATGTTTAAAGAATACTCATTCAATTCATGCCCAGCGAAGCTGCATGTGAATAAATAATAGATAGAACATAAATTTCAATTATGCAGGGGGGTATAGACAAAACTTCTCAGATCGATTGTAGAAAACTATGCATTGTATGGGAAGAATTATGGGTCCAACGCATCTAAATCCTATCTTTTGTTCCTGAGCTTTTTTTTTTTTTTTTTTTTTTGTACAAACAAAAATGAATTTTAATGTTAATGTTTAACTTTCGTTAGCAACTTAGCAAGCTTGATGGTTCTAATTTTTTGGTATGTAGTGTTTATTAGCTGGAGAACTGAACCCTACAAAGTAAATCCCTCTGGTTTAGAATAAATAAATTAAAAAAAAGAATCACTACCACTAGTAAGAAGGTTTAAAGGCTCATTTAAAATATATTATAAATAGGGATGATAAAGTAGGTCATCTAAAATGGGTCAGGTTGATATAACCCAAAAAAAAAGGATAGGACCGATCAACTTTTGTAAAAATAAAAGAATAAGTTTGAATATAAAAATCATTAAGAAACCAAAATTTTAAATAACTTATAGTAAAGAAACAAAAAACATGATCAAGTCTTATTCTATTAACTTGATTAGTATGCGTTCACGGTATTTTTTTTATTTTATTTTTATTTTTTTACTATTGTTCATTTATCATGTTTGATAAAATTATTTAATTTTATAATAATATAATTTTTTATTTATAAATATTAAACTCATTATTAGTTATAAAATACAAACTATTTTTAATTGTTAATATTAAAATTTTATTTTTAATTATTATTTTATTTTTTGTATTTAATATTTAAGTTAACATACATATCAAATGGAATTATATTCATTTACTGTACATAATATTAAAATTATGTATATTACATTCACAATGTAAAAGAATATACAGGATTACCTAATTACATATATTATATAATAAATTTGTTAATTTTATAATAATTATTTTTAAAATTACATTTAAAATAATTTATAATTGATTAAAAGTATAAAAAAGTTTAAGTGGTGTTTATCAACAAATGTTCCAATTGATAAAGAATAAACTCCTATTTTTAAAAGATATGAGTTAGATTCTTAAATACTCTTTGATTTTTGAAGTTTTTCATATTATTTATGAGTCGGAAAATACAATTCACCTAAATTTTATGGTGTCCTGATTCTAAATGTTTGTTTAATAAATATTATATTTATTATTATGTTTGTTTTCCTTTTTTTAAAATATTTATTGTAATATTAAGTTTGCAATTATTAAAAAAAGAGAAAAATAAAGATTAAATTATATTTTGAATAAATAATTATTTTCGTCTTTAAACATGCGTAGTGTTGACAAATTATGAATATCATATAGACTCTTTTATTAACGGTAACATACAGAAATTAACGGATGAATAAATTTGTCGCACTTTTATTATTTTCGAAGACTAAAATTTAAATTTTATATTTTGAAGATGAATGTGTCAATGTTTTATGTATTTAGAAACTAAAATGATTATTTATATAAAAAAAAAATAGCAACACTTCGAAAACGACAGCCCGTTTCATCAAATAGAAACGTGGAGGCCTTGACGACGTAGAGCGCAAGCAAATCCCTGATAAGGGGGAAAATCGCGACGTTATAAATTAGGGTTTTTCAAAATCAGATATAGACGGAACGGAACAGTGAATTTAATCTTTGGGACTTGATGGGTACGGAAGAAGGAGAGCATGGAAAGGTAACAAAGGTGGTATCTTTGATCGAGAAGGCCACCAACTCCACCGCGCCGGAGGTCGATCCCCGCCTCCTCAAGGCCATCAAGACGGTGGTTCGCTATTCCGATTCGGAGCTCCGCCTCGCCACCCAAACCCTTATGGATCTCATGAAGCGGGACCACTCTCAGGTACTCTTCCCTTTCCAATTATCATTATTAGGGTTTCACTTTCCTTCTCTTCTGGTTTCCAATTAGGGTCAATTGAATTCTGCCATCAATAAAATTCATTTTGAATCAATAGCTTGATTCAAATGACAAAGGAAAAGGCGAAAATTGAATACTTGGTTTTATTCTTCCTATTATGGTTGATGCTATAATCGTGATAAGATGATGAAATATCGTTCATTTTATTGGTATGTTGAAAAATGAAAAGCCTCGCTTAGCTCAACCCCTATTTTAACTTTCAGATTACAACTGACATCTCCAGCTCAAAGTCCTCAGGTTGACCTTGACAGATATGCGTTGCAGGTCAGGTACCTTGCGCTTCTAATAATTGACGAGCTCTTCATGCGTTCAAAGCTTTTTAGGACCCTTGTTGTTGAGAACTTGGATCAGTTACTGAGTTTGAGTATTGGGTTCAGGCGAAATTTGCCTCTTCCTGCTCCACCAGCTGTTGCATCTGTTTTGCGATCGAAGGCCATTGAGTTTTTGGAGAAGTGGAATGTTATGTTTGGGGTACATTACAGACAGCTCAGATTGGGTTATGATTACCTGAAGAATACTCTCAGACTCCAATTTCCTAACATACAAGCTAATGTGGAGCGAATTCAGCAAGAGAGAAGGGAAAGGGAGAGGAGGTCAAAAGAGATTTTATTGAACAAGTATGAATCTTTGAAGGAGAATTCATCTTCAATAAAAGGAGGGATTCTTTCTACGATGGACGAGATTGATGAGTGTTTGGAGATTTTGCATGCAAAACAGGAGTCTGTGTCAGATGATATCTTAGATGATGAAGAACTTGGTGACTTCCGTTCTTTGGAGCTGCAGCAGCTTCGTCTTGAAGCATTGAAAGAAGGGGAGAAAGTTTATGAGGACAATGATAACAAGGTAGTTTTTGATACATTGAGGGAGCTGTACAAACTTCTGGTCACAAAGCATTTGGTTTCCATCCAAGAGTGGATTTCTGTTCTGGTAAGGGTTGAAGTAGCCGACAATAGATTCAGAGATTCCATTTTGCAAGGGTTCATTGATATCCGAAATCGTCTGAAATCAGTTAAAAATACTTGTGAAGAGGCTGGTTGTTCTCTTTTAAACTCATCAAAACATGACGAGGAAGATTTTTGGGAGGAGGGTAATGTTGTATGATTTGTATCTATGGAAATCTCATCTAATGCATCCAATAATAAAAGAAAACATCTTGACGTGGCATCAACTTCCCATAAAATGAATAATGATAGTCTTGGTTTGCACAATAAAGAGTCTGATGACTCTGGTACGGACAGCCTGCTTCATCGAGGACGTGAAGTTGAGTCAAACACTCCAAGGAGTAAACTTAAAGCCGAAGCTCCTGTGGTACGATGGAGTTCTTACTTGGATAACTGGGGTTCAAACAGGGTTTTTATGGCTAATCAGCGGGGTTTGGAGCTTGAAAGTCACTGGGGTAGGGTGGACACCGATGCAGTTATTCCAGCAGATAAAATTGCCGAATTGAATGTTCACGCAATGCCTTATGAAGAAAAGGAAATTGAGATCCAACCATGCCTGGCTCCTTTGAGGAAAGGAGGATTATGTCAGAGAAGAGATCTGAAAGTTTGTCCATTCCATGGACCTGTCATTCCTCGAGATGATGAAGGGAGGCCACTTAATCAGAATTCTTCAGAAGGCATGAATATGGATTTAAGGACTGATTTAGTAGAGCAGTTAGCAAAACAAGCGGCGAAAAATGTTCGTGAAAGAGATCAAGAGGTGGCAAAGAAGAGGGAAATTGATAAACAGTCGCTGAAACGTGCAAAACTAGCTAAAGTTCGGGAGCACAATGAAGCTGTTTTACGGGATGCTGCTTTGGCTTCTACTTCAAGATCAGCCATGCTTGGAGAAGATGGGGAGGCAACTAATGAAGATAAACTGTCTGCCAGAGACAAGAAGCAAAGTCTCGCTTCCATGCTGCGAAAAAAAGTAACATCAAAAGATAGAATAGCTCAGAAACTTTTAAGTTCACGGGCAAGGGTTACTGCAGATAGGCAGCATGTGTCATGTGAAGATGCCAAATATAGAGAAGCCTTCCCAAATCAATGGTGAACTGGGTATAATCTTTGTTGAGCTTGTCTGATTTCTCTGAACCATACTTCAGAATCAACTGTATTTTGAGTAAAACCTTGCCTGTGAATCAGACTCATAAGGTTGATTAGTTAAATTGAGTAAAACAAAACAAACTACTCGTCTATTTATTTATTTTTCTGCATAGTTTTTTCTTTGTAGGCAGACTCATAAGGACCAGCTTGGCTGCAAAGGATGAAGGGGAGCAGCTGTTTGGCCAGTTTATTTATTTTTAAATTTATTTCCAACATTTTTTGTAAAATATTTAGCATATGGTAGGTGCCAGAGGATTACAAGTACGGCAATGATGCCAAATTACAATTTCACTTGGATTTGTTAACCCTAACTGTTTTGTAACAAGTCTTCAATTCATTAATATTTGTTACTAAATTTCAAAATCACATAAATGCACATTGAAATTGGATTTCTATCGCCGAGTAAATGAAGTAGTGGTAGTGATACACACTGGATGGAACCCAGGAAGGTGTCACCTGAAGGTGTCATTAATGGTTTCCATTGCCATTAAAGAAGGGCAGTTAACTTGTCAGTTAAGTGGTCTGAGTTATTGCTGCCGCCACTGGTGGCGGTGGACCTTCATGACGACTAAGCGAATTATTTCTTCCCCCAACAAGAAGATACTATAACTAAGAAAAGCACAATCCCTCTTAATATAGAAAATCTTGAGCGTACTCCATCACCACCTAGATTTAACTTCAGACGTTGCTTTCATCAGTAAGTGGATTTGTATTTAGTTTTTCTGATGTCAAAATAAAGGGCGTAGGAAGGTGGAGCAGAGTCACAAAGAACTAGAAAAAGAAATATTCCTTTTGCCCCATTTTTTAGGCACCAAACTGAACGTTTGAACTTTTTCTGCTTAATTTTCTGTTGTATGGTTATCATTTGTGGTTCGTGAGGGAAACTTTTGTCAGTACATTACCACTTGGACTAAAATTCGACCAAAAAAAATAAATTAATACCTTTTACTATAATCTTTAGGCATGGTGAATTTGCCTTGAAGCAGCGACGAATCGGAGTCATTTCTGATGCCAATATTTTATTGCAAACCTTCCTAGGTTGGGATGATGAGCACACGACGGGAAACAGCTCTCATAAAATTTAGGAAACTATTACTGATACATATATGCAAGGAAGTGCGTGCGTGGGTTTGAAATAACGTTATTAAAATTGATTTTAAATATAATTGATTTTGATTAAAATTAATTTTAAAATAATATAATTTATTTTTAAATGTTTTTATTATAAAATCAAACTGAGTAAAATTCAATGTCAAACTTTTAATTATAAAATTATTTCAATTTAGAATCAATTTTAAATTATTTTTTTAATATGAAATCAAATATATAAAAATATATTTAAAATCATTTATAAAATCAATCAATATTTCAACTTAACATGAAACCAACATGTCATAATTACTATCTTCATACTATTCTAATATTCTAATAGATTAATAGGGCACTGATTCACACACCATGATTCCTGTTTCAACTTAGTATTGCACAGTGGTTTAGGGTTAGCAAAAGGAAAGCTAAATTGTTATTATGGCTTTCTTTTGTTGTCTTCATGCCAGTAGATAATATCAAGATTTGAAAACCACAATTGAAGGAAAAAATCTAACACATTGTTACTCATCTCATTAATATTAATGGTAGGATGAGCGCAAGGGCACGTGAAAGATTACGATACGTTTAGAACTTTCTTGTACGTTATTAATTTATTTCTCTAAGTTTGTAAATGTTAAAATTATTTATAAATACGTTATTGAACTACTTTCCACTTATCCTATGAAGCACTCCTTAACAGTAAAAGATTTACAAATAAGACACGATATTAACGATACAAGTATAAGTGAAGCAATTATGACGACGGTTACCAAAAAAGAAAGGGAAAAAAAGTCACGATAAGAAGGACCCAATAATAATTAAATGATATCTTATCAACAAGTGTAACTGTGTAAGCCTCGAAATAGAATTATAGAACAATAGAACTAAACATTTTCCCGGCAAGTGGGCAAAATTTCTTCTAAATAGTTCGTAGAACATCTATAAGGTATACGTGTTTTAAGAGTATCCTCAAATTACGCAATCGTATGACTAACGATAATTAAGCCCACAAATCAATAATATAAAAAGAGAAGCAACACTTTGAACACCCAACTAAGAAACTAAAATGTTATTCAAACTGCGGATAAGCCTGGCATCCACGCGAAAATAATTGATAGTGGCATAGTGGACCTATCAGCTATCCATCCATTGTACACAAAGGTGAAGTGAAGGTGTAGACCCCCGCAAAGCAAAGCAATCATTCAAATCAAATTGCGCTCCCTTGAATGGTGCAGACCATGAGACCACCACATGCTCCCTCCACATGCCACAATTCTAAATATATTTTTTTTAAAAAACACCTATTTCCAATTTGCATCATCATCTGGTGTGGTATAATTGATAAATAATTATATTTTTTCTAAGCATGTAATAAGAGTTTTAATTTAAGGTATTTTTGGACAAATTTATTAAAAACACACTTACAGAAAGTAGGAAGAAAAAATAAAACATTTTTTTTCTTCTTCTGAAAATAAGGTATTTACATGATCAAAAGTCATTGAAAATAGAATATTAAGAGACAATTTCTCCACCCCCCCCCCCCCCCCCACCAATATTATTTTATACACACAAAAATCGAACAAAGTCGTATTCTTAAAGAGTAAAAGTTACTGGCCACTTATACTACATCCCATCCCGTGGATAAACTAAAATTAATTTAGATATAAGTTAAGTAAACTTTTACAGAAATTAATATGAAAGAACTTTTATGAATTAACTTAAAAATAATTAAAATTTAGCAAAATTTATTTAGTTTTTTAATTTTTATTTATAAGACTTAAATTAAAAATCAAATTTGTCATTTTTATAAGATTCAATCCATTATATTTATTGTAGTAATTATTTTTAAACTAAAATATTTCTAATTAAATAAGAGAAAGATTACAGTGATAAATACTTCAATTAGAAGAGAAAGAAATTACCGTAAGAAATCTGCCTTTAAAATAATTTTTTACATTTCAAGAAACGAATCTCTAATTTTCGGTCAAAGTTACCTATAAAAAAGAAAAGAGAAGAAAATCCCTTATTAAATTAATTAACCTTGACAATGGCATTTCATCGTGGTTAAAAAAGTTTCTCATTTACCTGCCCCTTAAATAATAAATGAGTACTTGATCTACATTTTCTCTCTCTTCATTCTCTAAGCTCTACGTTATCTCCTCCAATTCCATCCCGATCTCTTTATTGTCTTCTTCTTCTCTCTTCCTGGTTTTCGTTGGAGAATCCTGCAAAACCGTTTGATTTTAATCAAAGGGTCATCAGGATTCGGACACCCATATCTCGTATCACTCCTCTGTTGTCTTAGAAGAAGACCAAGCAAAGGAAAAAAAGAAAAACATCAATTTTTGCAAGCAACAATCTTCTTTCTTCTTCTTCTGCCCCATTTCTTCTCTTCTCTTCTCTTGTCTTAAAACACACACACACTCACAATATAACCACCCATCTGCTGAAGCTGAAGCATCACAAGTCACATACATATGATTCGAGTGGCCACAAATTAAGAGTGAGAGAATGGAATCGAGTAGCATTGAGAGCAGCACTGTGTCATCGATGACTATGATGGAAGAGGATGAGCATCCCCATCATCAGTTTTCTTCAATCTCCAAGCTTCATAACAATGGCCCCACCACTACCAGTGTCCATGACCTTCTTGAATGCCCCGTTTGCACCAACTCTATGTACCCTCCTATCCATCAGGTACCTCTCTCTCTCTTATCTGATCCATTTTTTTGCCGTTTGGGTTTGCTTCCAAAAAATTGCTTGATTTGTCTCTTTCCTTTTAACTCGTGTCTATGCGATATGTTTTCCCGTGGTTGCTCTCCTCTTTTTGATTTGCTCCTATAAAAAGAGGATTTTTTTTTAATGGGCATGTCTGGTATGTAGGGTTTGGATTTTTTGTGTGATAACATTCAAGTCTTAGACAAAGGGCATGTGCTATTGTTGTTGAGATTATGTTTTATTCCTCCCCCCTCCTTTTTTTTTTTTTATAAAAAAGAACTGTGTAGATCTTATGTTTTCATTTTGTATGATTCCGCTTATCAAGGTTGAGGATTTGGTTACATTGATCAAGGATTGGTCTGACAAATCCTTTTTCCAAGGTTCTGTACCTGTATTCTCTTGTTTGCTTACGGTGATTTTAGGATTGGTGATGGATGGAGGGGGCAAAATTTGAGTAAAATATTATTTTCTTCATTTTCATCAAGCCCTACTAAATTTCACTCTCAAGTCATTGTTGTGATTTTTTAGACTTACAGAAGGTATGGCGTGAACATATATATGGCTATAAGAAGGGCATAGTTGTTATGTTTAGGTGGAATATTTCACTAGGGTAACTGTATAGATTGGGATTCGGAAATAGGAAAAGAAACTTAAATGCATCAGTTTTAGGCTATATAACTTCTTTTTCCTATGAGTAAGGGGGACTTAAATGAATGTCTGTGGATCAATCAAGAGAACTTAGTTAATTGAGCAGATAAGGATGTTTGAAAGGCTTGAAGAAAAGTAAAAACAGGCAAGGCATACAGGGTTTGTGGCTTACTGGGGATTGCTATTAGGGAGTTATTGTTTCTAAATAATTTGAATGTGAAATTTTCACTTACGGCATGTTTATTATGTCTGTTCCAACTTTGAGGAACCAGAGAATCTTTTTCAGTTGGGATGTGTCATAGTTTCATCTATGCATATTGTAATAAGAGAAATGCTAACAACACATTTTTTATTATTGGATATAGGTCTATTCTTAAAAAATTCAATGCTTGCTTTTGAAAATGACTTATTTACGGGATAACTAATTTTAATATGTTAAAGAGTGTGTTGTTAGCATTGCTCATTAGTAATTGTCTTAAAAATTCATTGTATTGTTAGTCAGATGTCTATGCAGTCTTCCCCTTCCTGTTTGTATATTAAAATTGGAATTTGGGAGATTGGTTATCCATCTTTTCTCTACCATTGATATGAAGCACATGGTAGATCATAATTGGGTTTGCTAAGATATTTTGAAATAAGTAGAGATTATTCTGATGAGTTTATGAATGATTGATATGTCTATGATTAAAGTTGTTGGATGCTGCTTATAGGCCAGGAAACCTGACTTAATTAGGATGTATAGTCATATAGTTGAAGTGACAAATTCTTAGCATTCATTTAGTGTTGTCAAATAGCGGCTATCGCATAGCAGGTTTTAGCGAAAACACAATCACGACAGTGTCAAGTTGCGGACTCAACGAAAATTGCAATCGTGGGCGTCTTATGCGTTGCGGAATCATATTGCGTCATCGGTTTCTGTCAAGGTTGAATCTGAAGAGAAATTGCGTCGATGGCGTTTAGGGTTCTTTGGTTCAGCATTTTGAAAGAAATGAAATCGGGTCAGGTGCGGACTGTGGATTTGGGACATGTCTTCAAGACACTTCAGAGTAGTTTTGGGCTTGCGGACAAGGTTTTTGGCTTTGTTAAAACTCACGTGCAATAGTCATGTGGATTTTTAAAATTTTATTCTATTGTTTTTAAAACATCAGAGTCAAATTTTTTGTTTTTACTCTATTCATTTTACTTTTTACTTATGGACTTGGGCTTTCTTCTAATAGGCCCAAAAGTAGCATTTTCACTTCTACTTCATGCAACTTTTCAGTTTTCAGGATCATTCTAGAACCTCTAAGCATTTCCACTTCTACTTCATGCAACTTTTCAGTTTTCCAGACCATTCTAGAACCTCTTAGCATTTCCGGAGCATTCTAATAGGCCCAATGTTTTTAGCCTTTTTTGATTATATTGGGGAAGGGGCAGAGGAGAATGCTTATTTTTATTTGCATATAGCATGCTTTTTTATACATATTTAATTGTGTTATATATTCTATTTCAACCACTTAAGTGGCTTCCAGTATTTGCCCGCAACACTATCTGCCATATTCTATAGCGGATTTTCAGCTTTTCTCGATTTCCGCGACCTGCTATTGACAACACTGCATTCATTACAGAAGTTGTCATAAGTAGTTAGATCCTTGTGAGACTTAAGCGTTTCCTCTAGGGTGTTACCATGGTAGCTTAAAGGAGAATTAGATGCATCTCATGCAAGAAGGTAGGAAAATCTTAGATCTTTCTTTTACTCTTTGGCATGGCATTGAAGTCTATGGCTTGAATTGATAAGTAACTCCTTTGCTATAAGGACTTGCATTCTTACTTATTGTGTGTTTAGGTGAATGTTTACAAACTTCAATTTTTTAAATATATATTTTTAATTTTTTGTGTATACAATGGTCGCACCAAGGTTTGACCTCATGCATTCTACTCCAACCCACACCACTAGGCCGACCCTAGTGGGTATGCTTATGAACTTTACTTTAGATTACTTTAATTATGTAAAATTGGTTTGGTTAAAAGTGAGTTTGAGGTTAAATGGTTTATGCTTGGAATTTTTTATCCCAAAAGTTAGTTTGCACTAAAATTTAGCAAGAAATTTGTTGAGATCCTACTTGCCAATACTTAGGTCAATCCTCCCTTGAAAGTGAATTAGCCTTTGATATTGAGTTAAGTCTAGTTCGTTTCTAATACAATTTTAGAACCTCTAGTCTTGATGTTGGACATTGGATAGATAAATGTCCAATCGTGCATGCTCCAAATGTTCAGTTTTGGGTATGAAAAGGGGTGTATTATGATCCCACTTTGGCAAGACTTGGGCAATCCTCTCATCTTGAGCAAGCAAGCTTTTGAGATTGAGTCAGACTGTCCATTTCTGATATGGTGTTAAAGCAAACTTGATTTTAGTGAATTATGCTTGTACATTATTTTTATGCATGAGCACAAGTTTGCATCCCTCAAATGTTTGTTTGAGATATTACAACACATCCGAATATGCAGTTATTAGTTCAAGTTTTGAACTTTATGCTTGGAAATTTTTATCTCTAAAATAAGTTTGTAGTAAAACTTAGTATGGAGTTTGTTAAGATCCCACATTAGCAAGACTTAGGGTGATCCTCCTTGGAAAGTGAGTTAGCTTTTGAGATTGAGTTAGTCTTATTCCATTTCTAATATGATATCAGTGCCTATCCAACCTTTATGGTGGGCACTGAGCTCTCAACAAATGTCCAACCTTGCAAATTTCATGATCTAAAATTGTTTATTAAAATCTCACATTGGCAAGACTTGGGCAATCTTCTGACCTTGAGCAAGCTTTTGGGATTGAGGTTAGATTCAAGGTGCATTTGGAAGAGTTTATTTACAGTTTTTTAAACGTATTTTATGACAAAAATACTTGTACAAGTATTTGGGAATTGGGAGAACTTACGAAAATAACTTATGATATCTCCATTCTCCATTAGCTGTTTTCAGACGATTTTCTCAAGTTCTTCAGGATAGCTTATGAAAACAGCTCAGAAGTTATATGTAAATCATTTAATCCTAGTTTCTGCTCAATTATAGAAACAACTTGTACATAAGCACTATTCAATAAGTGCATAATTTAATTGTTTACCTAAACGCATCCTAATTTTAGCAAATAACATCTAGACTTAATTTTATGCACAGAACAGGTATCACCCAATGTTGTTTGAGATATTACAGCACATATCCAAATATGCAGTTATTAATTAACTAATTTATAATGAAAAGTAACTAGAGTTGAAAAATAAAAGGATCAGGTGTTACTTTCTGTTTTTGCTGTGAGATCAAGTATTAGTTAATTCAGTACTAACACAATGAATTCCCTTCATTCTTATGACGTGTAGCCAGGGACGGATTCAGAAACCTTATAAAGAGGGGGCTTATTTTTTTTTTCTTCCTTTTTAATTGTTTAAATGTCTAATTTTAATAAATAATAATTTTTAAAAATTACTATTTTTACATATAAATTGAAACTAATTTTTATATTAAATGATGATAATATTAATTATTATTATAATAACAACAAACACAATTAATTTTACACTAATTATCACTTAAATCGTTGCAATAAAACAACAAAAACAACTAATCTTACACAATTTTATACTAGTTAACATTAACCATTATTATAATAATAACTTACAAAATTGATTTTATATAATTTTAGAGTAGCGAGAAAAGATGCAAAGAAAGCAGTGCGAGAAGCTAGAGGAAAAGTTTTTGATGATTTGTATAAAAATCTTGGGAGCAAAGATGGAGAAAAAGGTATTTATAAACTTGCAAAGATGAGGGATAAGAAGAGCAAAGATCTCACCCAAGTTAGATGTATCAAGGATGAAAATCAAAAACTTTTGGTAAGGGATGAAGATGTAAGTGAAAGATGGTTACACTACTTTAACAATCTTTTTAATGGGAATGGTGACAAGAGTGAGGTGGAATTGGAGGACGTTTCTGATG
>PYAF01004908.1:629295-654781 GCA_007407185.1 Glycine tomentella
TCAGTGGTACCAGTATGTGAAAAGATGAGGGAGCATAGATTGAGATGGTTTGGGCATGTTATGAGACGACCATTAGATGCTCCTGTTAGAACAAGAGTATGTTACCAAGAGCTAGATACAAAGAGAGGTAGAGGTCGACCAAAACTTACCTGGGGAAAGGTAGTTAAACAAGACCTAATGGAGTGGGATTTAGATTGGCAGACGGTATGTCTTAGGACGAAGTGGAGAAAAGCTATAAGTCTGATGGAGGGTTAAACCCTTAGTAGTTCTATGTTCCAGTTGTTCCCTGTTTTAATTCTTTTCATCTTCTTTTCTCTTCTCCTCTCACCATTCTTTTATTTTAACTCTGTTTCTCTCTTTTGCTCTATTTTCGATTTATCATTGGGTTCATCTACCACCGACCCCAATTAATTTGGGTTAAAGGTGCTATTGATGTTGATGTTGATAATTTTATACTAATTAACTTAAAAATATATATGTATATAGATTAAAAGTTCCAAGAGAGGGGGGACTCGAGGGACTCGAGCCCATGCTCGCCCCCCCTCTTGATCCGTCCCTGCGTGTAGCTTACATATTTGCAAAAATGTGATCAATCAAATCTGGTGTTATCTTAAGTTTTGTTGTGCGCTCAGTTTATTTCAGCCAAGTGGTGGAGCATTTATTCATATTGTCATTATAATGTGAGGAATATAATTGGTGTATTGTGCATAACATTATTGTGCAATTTGATTATGATATTGTCAATATATTGAAACATTCTGTCCTTGTACTTGTACAGGTTACTAGATATAGTTGAATAATGATGCTAACAAAACAGTGACTTGTTCTTAAAACCAATTTTTTTATGCAGTGCCACAACGGTCACACACTTTGCTCAACATGTAAGACAAGGGTACACAACCGATGCCCAACTTGCAGGCAGGAACTCGGCGATATAAGGTGTTTGGCATTAGAGAAGATAGCAGAATCACTCGAACTGCCTTGCAGATACATTTCTCTTGGGTGTCCAGAGATATTTCCCTATTACAGCAAACTCAAACATGAGGCTATTTGTAACTTCAGACCATACAACTGCCCTTATGCTGGGTCAGACTGCTCGGTGGTTGGGGATATTCCATGCCTTGTCGCTCATTTAAGGGACGACCACAGGGTTGATATGCATTCTGGATGCACTTTTAACCATCGCTATGTCAAGTCCAATCCCATGGAAGTAGAAAATGCTACATGGATGCTAACGGTATCTATAACAATTATACACGTCCTTCTTTAGGGTGTAGTGCTGTGCGTGGGATGCACTTGATAGTTGATATGACATTCATTGCTATGCATCTGCAGGATATTCCTTCATTTCATGCACAAGCACACACCTACATTTTGGACTTCAAATCCCATCCAAATTGTTATGGTTAACTCATTTTTTTTTATGTTAGGTTTTCCACTGTTTTGGTCAGTATTTTTGCCTCCATTTTGAGGCCTTCCAGCTTGGCATGGCTCCAGTTTACATGGCATTCCTTCGATTCATGGGTGATGAAAGAGAGGCACGGAACTACAGCTACAGCTTGGAGGTGGGAGGAAATGGACGTAAACTAACTTTTGAGGGTAGTCCAAGAAGCATTAGAGATAGCCATAAGAAGGTCAGAGACAGCCATGATGGTCTCATCATTTACCGCAACATGGCGCTTTTCTTCTCGGGTGGAGACAGGAAAGAGTTGAAGCTACGAGTAACAGGAAGGATATGGAAAGAACAGCAAAACCCTGAAGGTGGAGTGTGCATACCCAACCTGTGTAGCTAGGTTGATTGCATATTCTCTTGAATGCTATTTCTTGCTGTAGATAATTTGAGAAGTGTTAATCTTTGACTGGTGAATGGTTATGGGGACTTCAACTTCCAAAAAAAAAAAAAAAAAAAAGAGTTCTAACCAAGATACTGTCAGATATTTGGTCTCCTACGTGTATCATATGCTAAATCACTTGAGATTCTCAAAAATATTTAAGGGGGTTGTTACTTTTCAACATGCTTTGGACTTATACTTCTCTTTTCATTCCGAACAGTTTCTGAACCGGATCAAGTCCCAAATGGATCAGAGTCAATGGTGAACAACTCGGAGATAGCAAGTTTGTACCTTTTGAATTAAAAAAAAAAATAGTTTAGGTCAAAATATTTTAGATAGTGAGATAGAAGGGTTTTAACTTGCATAACTAATTTTTTTTACGAAGGTTAAAATTATCTTTAGGTACAAAAGGCTACAATATTTGCAAAAAATAATATTTATTGGCATATTCGGAGTAGAATACTCTAGACTCCTTGGTGACTTTTGCCATTACATTGAAAAACAGCATTATTGTATTACCAGCTAAAGCAATTAGCAATATGATAGCGTCAATTGCCTGACCTACTGGCAATCTTAATTCAAGAAATCTCTTTAAACTTTTGTGCAAGTCTAATTCCTGCGCTGCGTTCATAAATGCCTAAAGAACCTCTGGGATTTAGAGAGTGCGATTGCCGATTAGTGTGGTATAGAAGAGAAGGCGAAAGCCACGCCTAAATTAAAATAAGAGTTAAAATTGAAAGAGGATTCGTTGATACTATGTATTAGATGCTAACTACCTATTAAACTTTTGTAAAATGTAGAATTAACTAATTTAATTGTTAAATTGTGATATGCTATAATTATAATGCATACAAATGTTAAGAACTTAAAAATTTATTGGAATATAATTACAAGTATATATAACTAGATATTTTATTTTTTACAATTTATAAAATTTGGTAAATTTGACATATTTCGTGAAAACTTTCAATTCCATGGTTTGATTAATAAATTTTTCCTTTTGTGAAAGTTATCAAGTAATCAAGGCTTTTAAAAGCGATGTCCGCACACACACATGAATGGATGGGATAGGAAATAACAAATTTAATTTTTACTTTATCCACACACTGTGAAAACCACTTCATTTTTTACATTTCCATTTTCACACTCCTAAACAAGCACAACCTTAGTTGAAACAAGACAACACTCACTAGAGGACAAGAATGTTAAACTACAATTCAAATAGAGACGGGTTGTCTACTATCCCTAGAATTCAAATTTAATAAAGATATCAACACCAGACTTGAAAGAATTTGTTAACGGAAGGAAACTTACCAAAAAGTAAAACCTAGGGAGTTAAGCTAAGAATGGTTTGACATTTCAACCAAAGAAAATAGACTTCCTTTGTCAAGAACTAAAAATCCAATTATTTGAACTATACATATGTACGTGAACATATGTACACACTGACATGTATATACCAGCTACCATTGCAGAATTCAATGCTATTATAAACGAGATCTGACAATCTCATCGAGGCGCAAGTCCATGATTTGGGAAACAGAATCCAGCAATGTAGCTTCACTTGTGCCAGGAAGAACAGAATCCAGTGCTCCTTGTACTATTTCTTCAATCACAGATTCCTTGTTCAAGGATTCCCTGCACATCAGGCTTCCAATGGCAAAGGGGGTCAATCCTCTCTCTACCCCTTTCTTCAAAAGCATGGTTGAGATCCTAAGAGTGCGGGCACATTCAACTGGCAGATCCCATCCATGAAACTTTAAAAGGGCAATGTCTTCTTCAGCATCCAGTGACTTTATGTAGTCAATAGTTTCTGGGGAGTATGGGTGGCGAGCTTGAGGCCAGTAAAGCCACTCAAAGGTGCAATCTTCAAACTGTTGGAATGACCAATATGTCAAAATGATAGAAATATAGAATGTAGAGTGACAAAGAAAGGGAAAATATAGAATATAGAAGCATAACCACATGCATTATAACACAACCAAGCGAGCATAAATAAGGTGCTTACACTTATGGGCAAGCAGTATCCATGATCAATTGGAATCAGAACAGACTGGTTGTTGTCCTCCTCTTTGCTGATCAAAATATTCCCAGCATGCCTATCTGCATTTGCCAGTCTTATGTCCAAAACAGTAATTTTATGTACCTCCTTTACTGGGAAAGCCCCCGGGCCCATATCTTCGCAACTTCCACTGTTTTCTGTGAACATTTGCAAGGAGCCAATCTTAGGAGTCAATTCTCGGGGATAGTTGAATGCTTTATGCAAGCACTTAACCATCAATGTTGGGGGAACACCAGCAAAGCCCTTCCCATCACCAAATAATAAGCGGCGCCCACTCAATGGATGGTCTAGAACATAGGCTGCAACTTCCCTGAATGCTCCTTGACCAACTCTTGTACCCTTTTTCAAGCCTTCACCATCTAATGACAAAGGAAGACCTCGAGGGTTATTCACAGCCATTGGTTCTTCATCAATAGGCTTAAAAACAGACACATACTTTTGCTCCGCTGAATCAAGCATAAAGTAAGCTCCTCCTGTACCCTCTGCAGATCTGATTGGATATTTTCCATTGCCAAGTCCATCATATGTAGAGTTCACCATATTCCGAATAGCAGGAGCTAATTCAATTTTAGGGTTAATGATAACTGGCTCCAAAATAAAATCTCTACCGGGAGGCTTTCTTGGCACAGCTCTTTGAATGACATCAGATTTCCTAATAGTATCTTCTTTACCAACATCATAACTTCTCCGATTAGTATTTCCATTGACATCATTTTTTTTCTTATCAATCAAATCTTTTGCTACAATCGACAACTCAAGGGGTCTCCTCTGAACTTTAACATGCTTTTTTCTCACAAACAGATGTACTGTTGCATCATTATGTTTGCAGCAGATATCATCAATAAGCCTCTGGTCCTCAAGACTTTCCCCATTGCACACAAGCTCCTGCTCCTCAGGATCATCAAACTGTTTCTCCCTTCTGGCGATCCGCTGCTTTATGTACCCGACATCCCTGCCTCGTTCAACCTGAAACGTGAACTCCTTCCCACAAGAAGTTTTCACATTGATGACCTGAAGATCTGACAGTTTGATTACCAAATGCAAAACATTTCCATCGGTTACTCCATAGTCCTTGAGCAGCGTATCACTTCGCGCAAGCTCTCGGCCAGCATAAACCAACTTCTGCTTGTTTGTTAAAAATGGAAGGCTTTCACACCTTTGGATTTTGAATTTGACAGATTCAATGGTATCCCACTCCATAACACGGATGGGAGTCAATGAGCCCGAAAAGGAGAGGTATACGAAGATGGATTTATCTTCCAAAGACAAGTGTGATGGAATTGGAAAAGGGAATGCCTTTGGTGACAACAATGGCTCAGTGGGAACCACACTAAGAGTAGAGACACCAGCGGATGACATTTTCGCTATTGATATCGAAAAGAGAATGAATGCAAAACAAATCAAACTTGAAACGAAGAATGAAACCCCAAAAAACCTACAAAATGTCACAAAAACACTGCCATTTTTTTGTACAACTTAGATTACACCCTCTTGCCCAGGTCACCAAACGAGCTCTAACAACAAACCTGAACAAGAAGCTACTATCTTTTTAAGAAAAAGATTAAAAACCAAGGCACTACTAATTCCATTTCCTCATCTCAGAACCGTAAGTTTTCTAAAAACGGATCAAATCACAATTGGGTCTCAAATGGATCAAATCAGAGAGATACAAGGAGGGCAGATTCTTACCCCCCGGAAGCTGACCAAAACGACGCCGGAGATCACAGATCTTTCAGCAACAAGCAGCAAAAGGAAGCGAAAAACAGATGCAACGGGTTATTGAATTGAAGGGCCGATTATGAATGTACCGAACCAACTCAATTATTATTCAGAAAAGGGTTGCTGCTGCGGACTCTGACAGAAAGAGAGATAAAACATCATATAAGCGCGTGTATAGTATATCGGATAGTAGAGTATGTTGAGAGCATGTTTTGTGCAAGATCTCAATCAAAAATTGAGTTAAAAATCTGATTTTTATTAGATTTTTTAATAAAAAATATATAAAGCTCTAATATAGAAAACTAGTATTGTAAAAAAATTATTAAGATATCCGCAATATTTAAAAAGAATTATTTATTATTTTTTTTAAAATCTTAAAATAAAATTTATCATTAAAAAAAATATAAAAATATTTAAAAAATATTCTATCCTTCAACCTACAATCTTATGTGACACAATAAAATCTATTAAAAAATAATTTAACATCCTAATTTAAAATCTATCATTTAAAAATGTTATTTTTCATATATACTCAATGTAGTGGTGGGTTTAATTTAAGGTCATTTTTGTCCTTTTACATTGAAAAGAAAAAAAAAAAGAAGAAAGAAAGGTTTCTTCGTGAATTTATAGTGACATGGCATAACCAATCAACAATGGACGCGTTGATAGGGTAACCCGACGTGGATATGACTTGGAAGAACTGCCTTACCCACGTATTCTAAGCCACGTTTTTTGGCTACTTGACCATAGGATAGGGTTGAAACTTCAAAAGAAACAAGTTGTTACTCTTCTTCTCATTTCCTAATTATAAAATTCTTTTATAAAATTTACTTATTTCTTTTTTCTAAGTTCTTTTTCTAATTTTTAAAAATATTCATTATTTTTATACATATCTTTATTTTATTATTTGTTTCTCCAAATATTAATGAAAATATTCAGTTAATAAAAAGAAAATAAAAAATATTTTTAAAATAATAATACTAATAATTGACAAATTTAATGTGATAATTATTTTTTAAGAGATAAAAATTAATTAAAATAATTTTATAAATAGAGACGAGAATAATATTAATTCATCAAAATTAAAATAAATGATTAATTTAATTAACAACAATAAATTTATCTTAAATTTATAATTTTTTAAAATTTTTCTTATCATTAATTCTTCTATGTCAATATATATATATATATATTTTAAAAAAAAAATTAGTATAAAAATAATTAATACAATAAATATTATAAATTGAGTAATAAATTTCATTTAAAATTGGGACTTTCAAATAGGAATGATGGAGATAGTATTTTATTTGAAGCTTACTTCACTACGTATTTGTACGTATTTTGAATTAAATTATTCGATACCTAATTTCGATTTCAGTATTAAAAAATTGAGGAAGACAAGCATTTTTGTCTGTCACTTTAGTGTTCATGCTTTCATCATCAATTACCTGGCAAATGGCAATGGATGGGATGATGCCTTGTGTATAGGAACATTGGAATAACATTGTTCATGTAGACCATCATCGACAGTATATTGTAGTTGAAAGTTAAAATATAAGAAATTAATTTTAAAGTGTAACAAGATAAAAAAAAAACATTTAATAAAAAAATATTTTATGATAAGACTTTAAATATGTAAAAAAAAAATTCTAATAAGGCAAATAATTGCTTTTAAAATAAACCAACAAATATATAATCTTGTAGTATTAGTGTAAAAATTTAATATCATAATATTATTAATAGGCTCACATATTATTATTATTATTTACTAAATAACTCAACCTATTAGACTTAAAAAGATTTCTAACTGAACTAAATAACTAAATAAGTTCTTAAAAAATTTATTGTCATGACTTACTTAATAAACAGGCATGGCTCCAGAATGCTTGAAGTTGGCTAGGTTATAAACGTCCTGTTTTTGACTTGACCAATTTTTACTTCTAAGACTTGTAACCCGGTTATATGTAGTAAAGTAGGAAGGTAAACATTCAAGGATGGAGGGGAGTATTTCAGGCAAGGTTTGAAGAGATTTTATTGAATTGGCAATTTAAATGGTGAGATTTCTAGCGTAAGACACTTAACAACATCAACATTACCTTCAATTAAAGTTAATTAAGGTTGAAATGAATCTAATAATAGATAGGAGAAGATTAAAAAACAAAATAATAGAATAAGATAAATAATAATAATAATAAGATAAATAAAAAAAATAAGATAAGACACTGAAGAATAAAAAATTCATTTACATTCTACTAAGGTTGACTATTTGTCCTTAGATACAGTGTACTGATTAAGCAGGCCATGTCATATACCAGAAGGCAACATCAGGGCAAACAATGATAGCAATGCAGTTTGACCAAAACTGGCATTGGAATCAATCACCTAAGCTCCCACCATGTAAGCTTGACAACAGAAATAAGCTACTAAAAAGCCCAGCAGAGCACCAGCAAAGACATTAGAAGGAGTGTGACCTAGAAATTCCTTGAGCTTCCTTTCACTAAATGGATGTCCTCGAAACAGGTCAGCCACAATCAAATTAAGCACCTGTGTCGAGCCGTACAATTTTCTGGTCAAAGATTTTCTTCAAAGCAAAAGGAAAACACATTCAAATTACTACATAAAAACTGGAGATTTTTGACATTTAAGGTAGCAATCCTGATAACCTAGGAACCATAGCAATCCTGATAACCTAAGGAACCATAGCAATAAAAAATCATTGGAGTATGCTGGCTCAAAAGTGTACAAGTGATAGTTTCTATATCTTTGACATTTTTGGTAAACCTCAACAAGGAGTGCTTTTAAAAAAAATCAATATTTGATTGTCATAGAACAGATTTGGAATGCAAACGATGGTAAAAGATGCATATATGATGACTTACAAGCTAACAAAGTGATATTGATCACATCTAACTGATTACTTAGGAGCACTAGTGGATCTTTGGACATAAACATCAACATGACACCATAATTTATGCTTCTTTCCAGTTCAAGTAAAAACAATAAGCAGCATTATAATAACATACTTCAAAAGTAAAAATAAGTATAGAACTTGGGAAGAGCAACTTATTAATGGAGAAACAGCTATTTTTGGTGGCATAACAAAACCTAGCTAGTTCCTGGAGATCTAAGCTTAGCTTTTGGCTAACAACATCCTCTAAAAACTTGAAATTAACAGCCCCCAAGAGTCCAAGACAGAAGAAAACCAAATATTTCCAACTCAACAAGTAATTTTTTTCAGCACTTAAAATTAAAGGTTCCACATGCATCCACAGAAAATAAAGGTATATTCAGGGATAATGTATCTGATGTGAACATATATACATTTGCATCCACTAGGTAACTGTTAGGATGGGTATTTTGTCCTCGCAGCAACACAGCTGGGGAAAATCGATTGATTATAAAAAAGCTTAACATTTATTTACAAGCAAGGGCGAATGACGGTCAGCACATTCAGAGTGAGTGAGTTACCTGAACTGAGCTTGCATGCCAGCGGTGGAGAGGGCGGAGGAGGGATTATTGGACAAGTTAGGCATATTCCTTTTATTGCAACAAGGAGAGGCTTCCCTCTGCTTAATACAAAAACATTCACATCTTTCCCATTTTCATTAACACTACTATTTTATCCCTTCCATTGTCTTATGAAAATAAGAGAATAACATATCTTTGTTATTTAATGTATTTTTTCTTATCCGATGCATAATTATTTTCCATGGCCTTTGTGAAGCTTATTATAACATTTTTAGGTCTTATAAAAATAAACTAAAAACATCTATGGACGAGTTGTAAAATATTTTTATATATAAGTTCTTCCAAATACTCATAAATACTTAGTGTAAGATAATAACAAATCAAGTTAATGGATTATATTGTCTTTTTTCTTTTTTGTTGAAAATATTGCCTTTTGATTGCTGTTAAAGATAAAAACCAAATTTCTGAACTCCATGTGTTACAAAAAGGCAAAGTAATAGCATAATGTTGTGACTTGTGACTAGTCTATTGTAGATGGCAAATCAGAGAAGATTCCCGGTGCTAATATCATGTAGTACTGTATCATTTTGCTACATTTAGATTCGTTTCTCTTTTATAAGTTATATGGTAATGACAAGCAAAACAAAACCCAGGTTATACATTTAATTTTATTGTTAAATGCGGGGAAGAATCCGTGTATAGCCACTACATGTAAGTGGAGAAAAAAAAAATGGAGATGCGGGGAATCGAACCCCGTGCCTCTCGCATGCAAAGCGAGCGCTCTACCATATGAGCTACATCCCCAATGTTCTTCATTTAGAAATCTTCTTATATATATTTTTTTTGTCTAACCAGCATAGAACTACATTTTTAGTATGACTAAAAAGTCTAAATTTTATTTAAACGCATGATGGCATGATGGGTGAATCTGAAGTTCCATCAGAAGTCAAACGTCAACCGTGCTGGCATAAACCGTGTGATGCTTATATGGAATAGTCACAAATTTTCCTTTCAAATCTGCTATTGCTTCTTCTTTGTGATTTTCAATTTAAGAATCAAATATAAATAGTTTGAAGATGCATTGAAATTGTGAATAGACAAGGTTTGTATTTGAATTTTGAAATGAAACTCACACATACCTGAGGAGGACTTCAACTTCAAATGCCTCATTAAGAATTGGATGCTGACATAAAAAGAAAATAGCTGACTAATCTAACTTCTTGCTCTTATAACAGTGTAACAATCATAAAAGACAACTTGGCTCTTGGAGAGTGCAACAACAAGGAAGCAATGAATTTGTGTCAGCATTAGCAGCTGGGATGAAAGCAAAGCTTATTGTAGAAGTTATTGATTTCTCCTTAGTTGATTGCAAAAATGAAAGTCATGCAAGGTTGTTCAACTTGCTAGATGTCAACCCTACTAGATCTGTAGTGGTGGGAAGCCATTTGGTTGGTAATACAAAAGGGTTGGGAGGCTATGTAAGAAAAAAGAATGAGAAAGTAGCAGTGAGATCTCTAAAGCATCCTGTAGAAAAAGGTATGGAAGTGACTATGCTTTGCAAGAATGATGAAACTGGTAAGAGAGTTGGGGTCAGAGAAAATCGTAGCAGAAATTTGAGCAAGAGTAAGTGGGTTGCCAAGTTTGATGAGGAGAGTGGGGAGGAGCATAGATTCAGGGTGCCCCAGATTGGCATGTGCATGTTTGGTGTTGATTAATTTTTAGGATAACAAATTGCTTTTTTATCAAAAGCTCTCTCAGTAATTGTAAGTTGTTATAAATACTACAAACTAATTAAGCTGATCTCGATACACATAAGGTGAGTGATTCAGCATGAATAGTATGAGATTGTCTGTATATTGCACCAGTGCGTCTCCTGTTTTCTTTCTAGAGCAATCTTTTGCCTCTATTTAACCATACGTAAGAATTAACTTAAGAAAAATGTTTCAAATGGTAATGGTTCATAATAAACTGAGCCTAAGAAGTGCAGGGTTAGTGCGTAGTGTTAATTAACTGCTCCTGCACATAAAGGTACAGAAATTGACGACCAAAGGAAAAAAATAGTTAAATTAACACAACTTTTTCATAATTAATCAACTAAACACAACTACAGTATGAATCAGGAACTAAGGCATTTAGCACGTCTCTTATGTTTTTGAATAATCTTATTATTTTAGACATAAATCACCATTGTTCACCGTAAACTTCAATGCTGAATGTGGCGTCGGAACTCGGAAGTGTGAGCGTTTTTTTAGCTTCTCTTCGATCTCACAATTGTTTTTCTTAAAAATACCGTAATGTACGTACTAGCCCACTTTGTATAATGTTAATCTTCTCCTAAGGTGGACCAAGAAATGATCCATGACTTTGTAACATTAAAATTAGCAGCTTCAAGGTCTTTTGCATGCTAGTACGATCCATTTATATCCCAACTGTATTCCCGAGATACTTATTCACAAGCATTTAGATCCATCTGCGAATTTGGATCTTAACTGCACAGTGGCTCCATGCATTAGATTTATTCTCCACTTCACCTCTTTTTTTTATTTTTTATCCCTTAGCTTTCGTTAAATCAACAACAAATGCATCATGAAATTACCTTCATTTATATTTGTTTGTTCATCGTTTGCCTTAAACTCTGCCTCTTAACTCTTTAACAAAAGGAACATAATAAGTATCTTGCACAATCTTTTTTGTCTTCAGCAACCCATTTGACAAACAGTATATTTCTGTTATAAAAGCCAAAATCAGAAAGAAGAATTGAAGAATGTTGAGAGATAATATTAGAGAGTATCACTATAAGGACTAAAGGATCACAAACCATGTCTGAATGTAAATAAATCATTACGTGACTCGTATTGTAGAATAGACCAATGAGCCAATTCCTTTTCAAAAAGTCAAGAACAGGTTTATCTATCTTCATCAAATTTGGCCAGTTCCAAGTTGCTCCACTATTGGCCAGCACAACAGATCTTTTTGATCTATTTGGTAACTTCTTTCAGCCTTTTTAGTTCCCTTTACATCCTATTTTGCTAAACAATGTTAACCTTTTACTGTTTTATCTTGTAGCTGAAGCAAAACCCTGCCCCCATCTTCCCCAGATAAGATAGCTGGTTACTAGACAAATTAAAAGTTATGTTTTACTGACTCAAAGATGCATATAAGCTCCATAAACTTTTTTTTGTTACTGAAATTTTGAACATTGAATATGTTTACTACACTACTGCTCATAGAAATGTGAGTGAAAAGCTCCAATCCAATGAAAGAGATGCAGTTGGATGTTGTGTTCTCAATCTCAGAACAGGGGGGGTGATGATTACCTCTTAGTACCAACCACTAGCCCCATTCCCCACCCACCAAGCCAACAACCAAATTCCAACCTTCAAACGCAAGAGACTAACACCTCTCAACTGTCTTGTTAGGCCCTCTTATTCACATTTCCTCTCTTACTCTCGACCTTTGTAGCAACTAATACTATTGTTGCTAGCCTTAGATCCAGTCTATGAATGGCAATGCCAAGATCTTGGACTCAGATATGGCCTTCTATTGTTGGAGTGTGTCTTCTGAATTTTGTTCTGAACTTCAAGATCGTGGCAGTAGCAGATGACACTGGAAGCAACAGTATTGTATCAGAAGGTGACTGCAAGAACACAAATTATCAGATTTTCCTCCCTCCACCTTATCAGAATATATCCTCTACCATATGCAAACCTGTTTGGCATTCATACGAATTGAGGGTACGTACGTTGATTTACTTATTCTTTATCTCTTAATGTTAAAAGTTGAAACTTGTTTACTATGGTCTGTTCTTTGGTTCTAGGTGGCCTCATTTTTTTCAAGAGTCTAATACATCAATCAACCAGAAATCATCTAAAGAATAACTTTTAACATAAATATTATAAATATCAATAAACAAATTTACCATATGATCGTTTGTGATTATTTAAGATAAATTTATAGTATAAGTATAGAAAAACATTTATACTTTCAATGCATGTATTGTTATTCATTTTTTTAAAAAGATATAATTGATAATTATGCCTTTAATTTCTTTTGGAAATTTATAATTAGGTTCCTAAATTAAAAAAAAATTGCAATTGAATTTTTAATCTTATGCAATAATCTTTGTAATTGGGTTCCTGAAATTATTTTATGACGGCTTGGAACTTCCAAAAAAGTAGCAATTTGTAACGATTTTATTAATTACAGTTACTCAATTATAGAAATTGCAGAAGATCAAAATTCAGTTCCATTTTTTTATAATTTTAAAAAAAAATTTAAGGCATACTCATATTAAATTTGTTAAAAATGATTTTAGATTTTTTTTGTTTTATGATGTTTATATAAGAAGTGGGACAACTGCCCAATTCTAAAAAGTAACATCTATCCTGCTATAAATTATTGATGTCTTATTATTTTAATGTCACGATAGTTCATTTGCATCTAATTTTTGTTGCAGTACACCAAGACGGGTGACACCACAACTATCATATTATCTGCTCCCTACACTGTTGGATGGGTAGGAATTGGATTTTCTAGGGATGGCATGATGGCTGGTTCCAGTGCAATGGTGGGATGGATTAACAAACATGGCCATGCAAAAGTCAAGCAGTTTTATTTAAGGGGTAGGAGGCAATCGGAAGTAATTATAGACAAAGGTGAACTGCCTCTAAATACTGTGCCTGCTGCAGTGGCAACAAATGGGGCTGAAATTTACATAGCTTTTCAGCTGCAAACCACAATTCCATTTGGGAAGCAACCGATTTTATTGGCTTTCAGTACTAAACATCCACTGAACCACCATCTATCAAAACATGTTGACAAAACAGCAATTATATTTGATTTTTCTTCAGGTGTGAAAAACCAGATGTGCCACTTTACTTTATTATTAATTATTATGCTATGTTAATCAATGTTTTAACAAAACCACATTTTACTCCAAAATAATTGAAGTTCATTTGAACAGGTCCATTTTATTTTTTCATCGCAAAATTACTACTTTCAGGAACAAAGTGGAGAGCATTTTATTTGAAGTGCCTAAACTTGAATTAGCCATTATTTTCACAAAAAATTATTCAAATGCCTTTTCCATATGATGATTTGATGTGACTAGTGTAGCATATATTGTATGATAACAAATTTTCCTGAGAAGAAATTTAACAATTATACTTGTTGTGGCAGGTTCTACTGGCCCAGTATCCAATGGGTTGATTCACATGAGAAAGAGCCATGGAATAGTGGGTATAATTGGGTGGGGCCTAATCCTGCCAGTGGGGGCAATTATTGCTAGATACTTCAGGCATAAGGATCCCCTATGGTTCTATCTCCATTCAGTCATTCAATTTGTGGGATTTTCATTTGGGCTTGGCACAGTCCTTCTTGGATTACAACTCTATAGAAACATGCATGTCCACATACCAGCTCACAGAGGCATAGGCATCTTTGTCCTTGTCCTAAGTATTCTTCAGGTCTGCCACTGACTCATGTCATGTATCATATTAAATGTTCAGTCTTCTACCTATCACTTTGTTAAGTATCACCTTTGTTACTAAATATAAGACCTGAGTTAAATTAATTAATTTTTTTAATTCCTACGAATTAGTTAAAAAATTCTTATACACAACCACGGATGCAATACAAATTTTAACTGAGATAAAATTAGGCTTGATGACTTTGAGATATATGCTTTCCATCTAAAGTAGAATTTGAATTGACATTTAAAGCTATGTGAGTTCAGATATTGGCATTCTTCTTGAGGCCAGACAAGGATTCCAAGTATCGAAACATTTGGAATTTGTATCACAGTTGGTTTGGAAGAATGGCACTTTTCTTTGCAGCATTGAATATAGTGTTGGGGATGCGAGCTGCGGGGGCAGGGAATGATTGGAAGGCAGGCTATGGATTCCTTCTTAGCATTGTACTTGTTGCAGTTATCGTTCTGGAAGTGTTGGCGTATTTGAAAAGGTCAGAAAAGCGTTCCCTTCCTCAGACTTTCCAAATGGACCCAGTTGGAGAGGCTAACTTTCCAACCAATCTAGCTAAAGGTACGTACTTACATTCTTCTCTAATGAAATTTATGCTGAAGAACCCACTTATTAGTTCTTGTATCTTATATGTATATGTGTGTCACTTTGATGAAGCAGGGTGAATGTGTTGCCTCCTAGTTTTGTTTGCACTTGTACAAGCTGTGTCAGTTGTCCAATTCAGCCACTTCAGACTAAACCTCATTCATCCTACACTACTGCATGTGAACTGAATTTTGGAGCTTTCTTGATGTAGATAGCTATGTAGCCACCTACAAGTTTGGCAAGATAGACAATACTAACGTTTGGCTTCCTCGCCTGAACTTGAGATTGAACCTTTTTTGCTTTCTACATTGGTTGTTTTTTTTGCAGCTGCATGGTCAGAAATGTAATGCCTACTACATTTACATCTATACTTTGTTATTCTTCTATGAAAATCTGATGAAATTTAAGGATCAGATTTTGGTGAGTGGTCATATTTTGATCAAATGAGCACATAGTGCCGTCGCACGGATATTGCTTACCCTTCTTCAAGACATCGATTTCCCAAGAACACGCGTTTGCATTATCACTCTGCAATTAGCAGGAATATGCAGAGTTTGCTGCATTCCCAGCTGTACATCTAAACAAATCATACAATCTGCATGTCTAGAATTTGACAATCAATAACTCGATATAAAATGACACTATAATATAAACAAATATAATATACATATACATATATATATATATATATATATATATAATAATCCAGCAGCACTTACAATAATTCATACAATATTTTATCAAATAACATTTTATACCTCATTCATTACATTTAACTGTTGTCTCCCCTCTCTTAATTATATAGTTTATTGCATGAGTTAGTACACTCATTTTTTTTCCTTACGCTTGCCTTTTTAAATTGTGATACAGATATAAACAATGCACATAATATTTTATACATCATCCCTTGCATTTTATAATTCATTCTCTTCTCTCTTTTTTCTCTCTTAATTATATATTTTCTTATATGAGTTATTATTATACAAGCATTATTTCTCTTCTTACTTTGATTATCTATTCTTTATATATATATATATATATATATATATATATATATATAATAAGGAAATGCTTTGAGTTGGGGAAAAAAATCCTAACTAGGTTAACACTTCTTAAAGACCCCAAAACAGAGACACACGACCAAAACCCATGACAAACAAACAAAGAAAATATGTAATTAGGAAGAAAAAATCTATTCCTAAACAATTCATTCCTTACAAAATCAAGGATAGAATTCCATAAAAAAAAGTTTACACCGAATGTTTGATTATCTATTCACATTGTCCATATGATGAATAAAAGATACGCTTGATATTGTGCCCATATGTCCTCTTCAAATTTTAAGAAATTTCATAATCTACAGTACCTAAACTGTAGGTTAACAAATTATATATATATATATATATATATATATTATAAAATAGTATACACTTTCTCCTACTTTTTTCTTCCAAAAGTTTTAAGGACACAATAGTAATTTTGAGATGGTAATCAAAAATTAAATTTAATTATATTAATCATTAAGTTATATCCAGAAAACAAATTTAACTATATCAAAATATCTAGAGTGATTATATATATATATATATATATATATATATATATATATATATATATAATATTTGGGGTCTCTTCTACGCTTTGAGAAATTAATTGTACATTGAAGTATTGAACCTATCTTGGTGACACACGAGAGAAACTGGTGCTAAGCATGACATAAACCATTTATTGTTCCATTTTTTTTCCTGATTTTTATTTTGCACCCTACTTAATTTCCTTTATTATTTTTTCAACATTCTTTGAATTCTCTCTTAATATTGGTCTTCTTTTTTTCTTCCATTTTTGTCTCTCTTTTCTCAAAACACACGTTCCACGTTATTCTCGTGTGTCTATTTAAAATTCATTTCATTTTTTAAGCACACATAGACACATTACAAAGAAGTTGAAATAAAAATGAATATTTATTGTTTTCCTTATTAATTGTTATAAATATTATATAATTCATACATCATCATCTTGGCAAGTATATCATCTGGCCATTACCACAGGTTCTAAAGGATTAGAACAATTCCTGTATGATCTTCCATCCGCCTCTAGACAAAGTTTTATTTCCCAAAGTCTAGTAACATTCAGCTGTGTATCCACGAAGTAGAAAATTGAGGGTTATGAAGAGTTGCTAATTGTATTGCATTCACAATCGAAGTTCCATCATAACTTATATTTTTAGATGGGACAGTGTGTTCATTTGCAAGGACAGCCACTAGATTAGTTATTCCGTTAATGCTCAACGCCTGATTGAAATAAGCAAGTTTGATGGGCATGTTCCATGCTTCCAGAAGTAAAAATCTTTTCCAACTAAATTCGGCCAATTCATTTGAAGCCGACTCTTCAAGGGTTGTATGTCCTAAAAAATTCCCCAAAAAAAAAAAACATTTTTATTCAAAATATGATAAATATTAGTATATGAGATAAACACACATTAGCTGTAGAAAAGAAAGATTAACTCACATTATTAGTGACAGGACCGTGACTAGAAAATTTGGGATTTTAGATAAATTTTTATAGAGACATAATATAAATTATTATTTTTATATTAATATTCTAATTTTACAAACTTTGTAGGAATATTAGTATATTCAATATTATTTAGATGTAATTGATTTACCATTTTTTTCATTAGTTGAACTAATTTTTTTATTTTTTACAAATAGTAAAAAAATTATTAAGATTGAATCAATTTTTTAAATGAAGAGAAGAAGAAAAATAGAGATAATAACAGATCTAATCCTCCATCAAGATTTTACTAAAAATAGGTCCAAAATTAATGTTTCCATATAATGTATTTCTTCTATAAACATAAATTGTTAAAAACAATATACCTGATGAAAATTAAGATACGAAAAGATTTTATATTCCTTTTCTTTTTTTTTTATTTAAAGATTTCTTCAATTAAGAAGTATACTTGAATTTACTATCAGAACACCAAAAAGTAGACTTCAATTTACTGTGACAGAATTCTAAGCCCTTCAAATTGGTAGAAACTACTCGCTCTGTCTATATCTATCTATATAATTTCAAACAGAGTATGTAGTAGTCTAGCAGCATCAGGGCATTGCAAAGAGCTGATCAAATGGTGTAGAGTATTAAACAACCACTTCACTGATACAGGATGATCTACGTAGCAGCATGCTAAACTAGCATTAAACTAATATAAGCTGAAGAATACTTCAATAATCTCTGGGGACCATTTTAGGTTTTTTTATAATTGCCAATATGCTGAGTGCTGACATGACAAAACAAGGAAATTTAGTATACTAATTCTGCATATGGCTAGTTGCCTTGAGTCAGTCATAATTCCACATCTTTGTTACACTATGCATACCCATATATAATATGATAATATCATTTGACTTTCAGGGTTTGGTTGGTTTCAAATCACAGACAGATTCTTGTTTCAAAATAAGCCAGTCCTTGGTTGGTCCCTTCCCACAGCAGAACCAATGGACATCTTGAAGGTCCTCTTCCACTTCTTCATATTTTTTCCTGTCACATGTGCCTTAGACACAGATGACTGCAAATATTATTCTTGGTGCAGTGACAACAACATCCTCATTCGTTTCCCCTTTCAAATAGAAGGTCAGCAACAACATCCTTATTGCGGCTATCCTGGTTTCAAATTAACTTGTACCAATGATAGCAAAACAGTTATTAAACTTGCATACACGGGAAAGTTCATTGTCCGCAACATTAACTATCTCAGACAACAGATACAAGTCTATGACCCTGATAATTGCCTTCCAAAACGTCTTCTAAGCCTCAATCTTTCAGGTTCTCCCTTTGTTGCCACTTCACTCCGCAACTACACCTTCCTAAGGTGCCCAACTCGGAACGCAGGGTCACAGTTCATTCCCATTGACTGTCTTAGCAATTCTACATCTTTCGTATCAGCTATTCCTTCATTGGACTTGCTCGATCCATTGCCCGAGTCTTGCCATGTTATTAGGAAGCTCTCATTTCCAGTTGCAAGGCCGGAACGATACGAGGAAATTTTCAGAGATGACCTTAGTGGAGATCTTCGATTAACATGGTATGCACCTAACTGTAGATATTGCGAATCACAAGAGGCCTTGTGCGGATTTGAGAGCATAAACAGTGATCAAGTTCGCTGTTTCTTTGATATCCAAACGGGTAAATATATACTCTCTGCTTGTTTTTTCTTCATGAAGTTAACTCATTAACTGTTTAAAGAACTAAAAGAAACAAGACTTGTTAGTGTTCTCAATGGAGCTGCCATTGTTAGTTGGACTGTAAGCAGTATGCTTGCTCTAGACTAGAATTTGTTTAGAAAAATTAAAGTCAACGTTTTGATATCAGTAGCCATTGTCATACGATTTTTTTGTATTTTAACGTCTATTGACTTTAGCTTGGTTTGCTTGTTGGGACTTAATTAATGGCATAAGTTAATGAAAAACATTCTGAAGTCGGTGGCTGCTTGCGTGCAAATTGAAAGTCATAATATAAAACAAATGGTTAAGTGGTTTTCTCTGTCGTGATTTTTTTTATGTCTATATCGTAATTACATTGAATGGAGTTACATTGACTCTTCAAAATTACATGGCGATTATATTAATTCTTTTTTAAAAAAACAGTTAACAAATAAATTCCTCAAGACCCAAATTATGATTCTCTTAATTCTTCAAAAAATGTTACTAAATTAGTGGTTCAAATATTTAAAATATTATACTTGATTAACAAAATTAGAGCATGACACAGAACAGTTAAATTGGTGTTATTCAAGGAATTAAATTTTACAACAAAATCTTTAACAAACGGTAACTGATTTGATCATTGAATTTTTTAAAAGACTAATATAGTGTGGGATGTAATTGAAATATAGAAGGCCAACCCGCTCTAGTATTTACTCACTATCAGTAGTACTCTTGAATTTTCAGCTCCTCCACAACATGGTCTTCGAGTTTTTGGAATCATCACATTATCCATTGTGGGACCAGCTATCATCTTTGCCGTTGCAATGGCATGCTACGCGTCCCTCAAGTACAGAAGAGGCAATACAACCAGAATTGCTGCTGCACAGAGGTCGGAACCAAGTGCAATATCACCCCAACCTTCCATTGCTACGATGGTGGGCTTGGATGAATCTACAATCGAGTCTTATCAGAAACTTGTACTAGGGGAAAGCCGACGAGTGCCAGGACCCAATGACGGATGTTGCACCATATGTTTGTCAGAGTATAAAACCAAAGACACAATCAGATGCATTCCTGAATGTGCGCATTGCTTCCATGCCGAATGCATAGATGAATGGCTTCGCATGAACAGCACATGCCCCCTTTGCCGCAACTCCCCCTCCCATCCTTCCACTGTTCAAGTTATGGCCAGTGACCCTTGATTGCTTGTGGGTTTATCCATTAAGCACTCAACCACAAATCTGGGACACAAATCCAGCTGCTCTCATTGTTCGTTTGTCACACCAGAGGCTTAGCTAGTATTATTTGGATGACTTGAATGCTAAACGGTTTGTCAACTTATTACATAGCAGGGATTGTAATAATAATAATAATAATAATTGGATAAATTGGGAACAACAATATCCTGCCATTGATGATACTCGTCATCTCATAATATAATACCAAAAAGAAAATTTGGAATTGTTCATAATGCATAATTCTTGGGTTATACAGTGTTCAGCCTCCTTTGGCTGCTGGTAACGGTATTTATTACATCAAAATACAGCCAATATGAACACTAAAACGAACAGAAAAGGCATGCATCAGTCACTTCCCAAAGTCATCAGAGGATAGAACTGACACCCATGTAAAAGGTGCAAACAGTTATGAAATACTGTACAGAGAAAGAACTGCCATCTCAAAATTCTCCTTACTTCTTCGCAAGCAGCTTCTTTGGAAGTTCATCCATGGGAGTTGATTTTAAAAGAAAAAGCCTGGCAGCACGCTCCTTCAAAGTACCTCCACATTTTAACCCGAGAGACTGAAGTTCAGACTTTAATCTTTCCAAGCCAAGAACCTGTCAAGACCATAGCAATGGTAAAGGCATTAATCTTCAGAGTCTAATAAACAGTCCATAACCAATGCTAATGCCTAATAAATAGATGGAGGGGATCGGGGAGCTTTAGGGGCCATTACTACAACTCTGCTGATACATTTTTCTGATTTTTCCACAATTAAAAAATGTAGTCATCCACAAGAAATGAAAACCATTGCCATATCATCATCGTGCAATGCAACTACTATAAATCAGATTACTTAAACCACCTTAAATGGTTAGCTAGAATTCTTCAAAAAAATCAACCATGGTAACAACTGAATTAATTACAGGTAATTTACTAATAGTGTGATTTCCGCTCATATTCAACCATTTAGTTTTGCTTGACTTTTAAATACTGAAAATCTATCTATCAATTTAAAAAAAAATCTCGGTGGCTTATCTATATAAACCCCTATTATTATTATAGTAATAAAACGAAAATGAGAGAAAAATTTAATCTGCTCTTATAACTATTCAAAAATCTGAACCATCCGACAGTAAAAAATTCAACATATAATGATTTGATTATGAGTATGAGATGGTTCTCTATGCTATAACTAACCAGTCTACCAGTATTGATAGAATTTTTGTTGGCTTCGTAATTAAACTAACTACAACACACAAAATGCACCAGTATTTGAAAGTTCTCTTTAAAAGGCTTTCTATCCTTCTTTGAACTATTGAGAGGACTAAAGTTCTAGCTAAGCCCCAATACATTAACATTGTTTTCGGTTTATCAGTTCCTTTGTTTCTGTTCTCTTTTCTTCTGTTTCATCAAGGAAACTCGTTAATTCACCATAAATCCTGCTTCTTCAACTCCTACTTATAATCATGATAAAACTTCCAGAATTTGCTTATTCCCACACATCATAACCCAGATATCCAATTTGATTCTCAGACTAGAAACTAAATTTCTAGTAAGTCCCTTTCTCCTTTCAAGGTGCAAGTGCAACCGTAAAATGCCACAGATGTAATCCGCAACTTGCCAATGAGCCTTGAACTGATTCCTTTAAAGTTAGAATTTGCAGCTCTATACTCCCCGTATGGATTTATTTCAATGAATGAACTCAAAATGTATATGCCCATACTAATCGCCCATCCTAACGTCTCCCCTTGCTTTTTCACCAGGGTCCATGTCATATGTTTCAACACATCAAAGAGAGAAACAAAATAAAATGGGTATTTAAAAAAAATACCACCGGGGACAGACTTGACCTATTCACATAAAGAGAAACCATATTTTCAGATAACCCCTACCTCTAAACTAGAGTCCTATATTTGCAAAACTAATTTTTTGAAGTAACTGGTCATCACCAGCTACTGGTTATAAGTGGTGGTCACCGGTGTGTCACACTATTTGGGCTTCACCTTAGCCACTGCCTTTTTTTAATCCAATTAAACATATGAAACAAACTACAAAATAGCAAAGGGTACCGCAAAGACAGACAGAAGTAGAGGATGCTACTGAAAACATACCTCAAGTTCAGCAGCTGAATTAAAGGCATCAAAATTCAGGGGCTCCTCCAACACAGGAACACTAGTGCTTGGTGATCTTTCTTCATTGACTGCTGCTTTATGCTCAAGAGATCCATCAATTTCCATATCATTAGATTCACCAGCACTAGCCACAGTTTCAGAGCCCATAACAGTTGAGGCCTGATTCAAAGCACCATCGAACTTGTCAGGCAAGCCTCCATGGCAATCCTGATATCCATTATCTTCAGTATTAATTCCAGCAACCACCGACTCCTTTGGCATTTCAGTAGCCTCATCATTTATCACAGGTTCAGCCGCAGCCTGAATAATTTCACCACCCAGCATCGCAACAGATCCCGCATTTCCTTCTACAGCAGAGTCCTTCTCTTCTTCAGACCCACTTTCACACGAGCCAGCACCAGAAGAGCCTCCGCCCCCATTTACCGAACCCAAACTGCCCTCAGCCTTATTAGAGCCCGACTCATTCGGACCATTCAACAAATCTGATTTCTCGATCTCCACCTCTTCATCAGAATCATCACTATCACTTTCATTCAATTTCCTCTTCCCCGTCCTACAAAACACAAATACCCCAAATACCAACATCACTAATCCACAAAGTCCAAACAATCATCCAAAGGGAACCACATAACAATAACAATTAATAAACAACACACAACACGTGAGTGGGTGAGTTCACTTACCATATCTTCAATTTCTTAGCATCATGGTGGGGTTGTGAAGGGCTCTTGCGCTTGGCAGTGAGAGCCTCCTTAACGGACAAGGCAACCTCGGCAACACAACGTTCAGATTCCTCCCTATATTTGGCGACATATTTTTTTGTCCCACCATCACCTTCACCCTTACCCTTACCCTTTCCCATCTTCATCTGCTTCTTGAGAAACTCCTCGGCCACCTTCTCGAGCTTCCTCTCCTCTTCTCCAGCCTTCCACTCCTCCAACCTCTTCTCCGCGTTGACATGCCTCAGCCTCCGGCCACTCATGTCGCGGCACGCGTCGAAATTGTTGGTCTTCTTCTGCCCGGCCTTGGTGGCGGCGCCACGGAGAAGCGAGCCGAAGCCTCCCTTGCCGCCCTTGAGGCGCAGGAGGAGGCGCACCGAGGGGAACATGTTGCCGTCCCCCGGGAGGCATTGGATGGTGGATTTGTCGTCGTTGAGGTGGTGGCAGCCGGTGACGAGGCGCTGGTGGTGGGCGGGGATTCCAGTGAGTTGGAAGAGGCGATCCTTGATGGAACTCGCGGAGAGGATCGGAGAGGGGAATAGGAGGGTTAGGGTTTTCCCGTCCAAGTGCTTCACGAACAGGTTGTACATCTTGCTACTGCTCCTCTTCTGCTCCATCGTCGAATTCCAAAACCAGGATTGAGGAAATTAGGGTTTGAGGAAATTGGAGAGAACGAGAGCGAGAAAGAAAACGGGATGAATACCGACTCTGGACTCTGGAGAATCGATGTGTGTATTAACTGATATGTAAATAATTTTAAGTTTCTTCAATTTGTTTGGGGCGTATTTTAAGTTTCTTCAATTTCCCTCAATAAAGGAGGAAAATTCAACGTATTGTAGTAGTACATAAAATTGAATTGGCCATTCATCTAAATAAATTCACTAATTTACAATCAATTTATTAATTCCATCATAGTCTAATGTTGTGATATTTGAATATATATATATATATATTTATAGTTAAATAAAAACAATTATGGCTAAAATAAATACATAAATAAATATATAGTATAAAGTTTAATTGTAATATATTGTCAATATAAAAGTTCCTACCGTTATGAACTAATAAAATAAATAAATATGTTAGTTTACTTTTTGCCACCTTTTTCTTAAAAAAAAACTTTTTGTCATATTTTCTTGGATTTTGTTAGTTTTAAAAATTTTCTCTTATCTATTTTCGTTATCTACATACTTGGTAACCAAAAACACTAATTCACAATCCAAAACATTTAGAAGGCTTATCAATATCAGTTACAATAGAAAATGAACACTATTGTTCTTGATATAGGAACTCAATTTTTGTTCATGGTCTTGGCATTGGATGGAAGAAATCTAAGAAATCCAATATTAATTATATATCAATATTAATAGCACCTTTAATTTAAATTTATTGAAGTCAGATTAACTCAATAATAGATACAAGAAAATTGAAAAAAAATTTAAAAAAAAAGAAAAAAGTTAAAAGAAAAGAAGAATTGAACTATATTACTTACATATATAATGAAATAAATTAATCAATTCCATTTAAATATAAGAATATTCACTATGTTGAACTAACACCATCAACTCTACTTCCTTAAAAATGACCGCTTTGAAAATTTATAAAACTAACAAAATCACACACAAAAGTTGACAACAAGTAAAAATAAAATTTGAAAAAAATAAAAACAACATAGAAGTTGTCATTGCAAGCACAACTTCACTTTTTAAGTTAAAAAATATGTTATAAAAAAAATGGAGATAGAAAACATGATTAAAAAAATTTAAAACCAAAATCGTGTTTTAAAACACAACTTATCCATACCCTGTAAACTTTTTTAAAAAATAACTATTTCAATAATTTTTTTAAAAAGATCACCCCTAATTACTGAAAAGGCCATTTTTTAAGATTTACTATAAAAATCAATGATTTTGTTATATAAATTGGTTTGTGATGGTATAACAATATAAAGAATTACATTGTTAGTGCTTATATATAATAAAATAAATGAATTTTTATTAGTTTTATTATTATTTAAAAATTAGTTTATAATATATAAATTAATAGTTGTATAATAAT
>PYAF01004908.1:654881-672646 GCA_007407185.1 Glycine tomentella
ATATATAAATTAATAGTTGTATAATAATTTATTTCTTATTTTCTATTCTTAATTATGATTTTAAATATACTACATGAATTAGTTGTAAATTTAATTATATTTTAAAAAACATTTTTAACTATTACTTGTCATAAGAGAGAGACTCTAACTAAGAGAAATAGATTTGCAGAATTTGATTTCTAACATAAATAACAAAATAAAGTTATATTTTTAGGAAAAGTATATGTTCATTTTGGATCTTAAACTGACTTTCTAATTTATTTAATTTTTTGATAGCAAGTTATACTTTTAGGAAAAATTATTTTCAATTTTTTGATCATGCATAAAAAAAAAGATTTTATTGGAATCGACAAAACCTACTACCTTAATCTTTATGAGCAACATACTTTGACTTCACAGTAAGACAAATTGGAGTTTACTAAATATGTCGCGGGTCACCCTTAGATGACTGGCATGACACGTGGTTAATCTATCACGCCTTTGGAATGACATTTATATAACCAACTTATAAAGGCATCTTAATTAGTACTTCCTATGATCATTTGCCTCATACAATAGTTGCCTATAGCCCTATACTATTAGAATTCATTTTTGTTGAAAGTCATGAAGTTTGCATGCAATGCAAGTTGACAGAACCAACCAAACAATTGCACAAATCTCTATATATGCTATATTTGGTACTAGCTAGCTTAATTAAAACAGTCTAGTTAATTTGAACTATATCCTCAAACGTGTTGCTTCATTAACAAAGAAAATGTCAAGAGCAGCAATCATATCCATTGTCATTCTCCTAATTACAAGGTGTGAAGCATTGGCTTCAATATCATGCGTCACAGTTATTGAAGAGGTAGCACCTTGCGCTAGCTTCCTGCAAGGAGGCTCAAAGCAGCCCTCTGTGGCGTGTTGCAATGGAATCAAGAAACTAAGTGGTGAGGCTGGGACCCAAGAAAACCGAATAGCTATATGCCAGTGCCTTAAGGAAGGACTGGCCACCATTGGAAATTATGATCCTAAACGTGTACCTCAAGTTCCCAAAGATTGTGGACTTTCAGTTACACTTCCTCCTATTGACAAGAACACTGATTGCTCTAAGTAAGCTGCTTCTTTCCTCTCTTTCAGATTCCTTTTTTTATTATGCTTCTAACTGCAACTTTGGATATAACTTATGAAGATGATGGTAACTATTTTTCATTTTTTTGGTTAATTATGCAGTATAAGCTTTATGATGTGAATGTTCAGTTGTGGGGTGCTGCATCTGGAAACGTTACCAGGAAATTACAAAGGAAGTAGAAAAGTAAATTGCTTACCAAGGTTGTACTATCGGCCATGAATAAATAAAAGTATCTTTTATATCAATATCAGACCTCCCAGCTAAACCAAATTATATTTCTAAAAAAAGTTGACGTTGTAAGCTTGATGATCATCTAAACAAAAGCAACAGTCGGACTGGCTAACATATATAGATCGAATAAATTCTGAACTAACATATAGATGGAATAAATTCTTAGTTGAACCAAAATAAATTGAATAAAAACAAATCATTAATGTATTTCGATCCATTAAAGTTTTACTTAAAAAATCCAATCCATCCATGATTCATCTAATAATAAAACACAGTTGCTTATGCGAGCTGTCTTTAAAATAAGATGCATGTATAGCTTACAACAATTGTAACGTCCTATTTGATGTGATGTTTCTTATACGAGCACATGGTTCTTAACTATTTTTTATCAATAAAAAAGTATTATTGAAACCAATAAATGGCAGAAAACCCAGGAAAAAAAACCATGCTTTATAAATGCTCTAAAATCAAATCCAATCTATCTATGAGCAATTTCTTAAAATTAAATAATTTTTATTTGTAAAATATTCTCTACCCTCACTCTCATCTACATGTAAGAATAGATTTTGCCAAAATTGAAACCTTGTAGATGTGGTTCTTTGTTGGTGTTTTTATTAATTTGAATTTCATTTAGTATTCTCTGTTTTGCTTTTCAATACAAACCCCCTTTTCATTAGTGTTTTCAATTAGATCATAATCAATTAGGTTGTGTCTTCCAGAAGTATGACCTAAGTTGTTCCTTGTACCGCATGATTAAGGAAAACTCTGTATTTTTGGTAGTGGCCCTCCCAAAATATGCACACACAACAGCTATGGAGTATGATTTATGAATAACATATCCTTATTCCTATTTGCAAGTTAGTGATTCTGAGCAGTGAAATCTGGTGGCTTTTGAGGTAACAGAGATAGTAGTAGTCTCTGTTGCATTTTGTTGCGTCTGCTATTTTGTCTCAAGTTTCGCAGTGCATTGGCAGCAAACCTTGATGCATATATGGTTGCACCAAGGCTTAGAGTAGACGACCCTTCCTCATTTGCCAAAGCATCTTCTATCTTGTCTTCGGCATCACGCAATGACCTCTCAATCTTCATTTTCCAGTATCGGCGCCAAGCTGCTTCTATGAAACAGGGAGCCCATGTCCTCCACTGCGTGGAATAGAACCTGCTAGGGAAAAACAAAATTTATAATCTGATGTCATAAGCAAACTAGTCTCAGAAGTCAGAATCTAAACAAAATTTATGGTTTTGAATTATATATGCACCTTGTTTCCTAATTCCCAGCACGGTTCCACAAATTGTAATGATGATTGATGCATCATCAAAGAGGAAAAAGAAGAAATTAACATAATAAAAATTATCAAGCCTTCCTTGAAAGCGTGGTGGAGCTGTTTGCCGCCATGATTTCGAAATTCAGAAGCAAGAAGCTTCAAGTCTTCAGACATGAGAGCAAAGGCTTCAACTTCTGATATAGTTTGTACTGTCCTGGTTGAAATGGGTAATTTTGAGGAGGAGCTGGGATCCGAGGCCCAAATCAGAATCTCCTCTCCACAGAAGTCACCAGCCATGAGAAACAAGGAGTTGAAGAAACCAGTTCTTCCACCATTTGTCGTCACAGAAGAAACTTTTCCACTCATAATGAAAAGCATCTCCTCAACTGGATCTCCTTCACGAACAATAAAGCTATTCTCAGCATAAAGGACTGTCTTCAGTCTATTAATATTGCACATTGCATCCAACAATTGCTGATCCATTTCCTCAAACATTGGCACCTAAAGCAATAAAATAACAACATAAAAATGTTTATTACACACTATAGTTGGAAAAAGAAAATAAAATTATCTTATCAATTCTCTAAATATTTATAGATTATAAAATAAGTATTAAATAAAAAATAAATATACTAATATCTTAAAACTATAAATATTTAGTATTTTTTATTAATAAATAAAAATTATAGAAAAAATGAAAATTATTCATCCATCAGTATGTATCCAAAATTAAACATACGAGCACAACCAAAATAACACGAAGTGAACTTAGAAAGCAGGGGGACTCAGAAAACACAAAAAAGTCGGGGTAAAAAGTCAAAGGGAATTCATAATATATATCCAATTTCCAGGTAGACTAGTCTACTCAAAACATAAATGCCACATTTGTTAGGAGCTTAAGCGGGGGCATTTTCGTCATACCATTGGAACCGGGTCCACATTATTATTGTTCATGGCCACCTGGTCGCACGTGTAAAAAGAAAAAGAAATGAAAAACGTAACAGAATTGGTATGATTTGTTAGTGCGACGGCCAAATGTGCGGTTGCATGCAGCAAGGGTTGCGAGTGGCAGTCACATTTCTTCACACCGGTGGCGGCGCCCGTAGCCACCTCTTTCGCTCCCAATTCTTTTCATGTGTCGTTCAAACAAACCGTTGTCTTTCGGTTTCACACGTGTTGCATTGTTGCCTCATGCACCAGGAATTCTACAACATTGACGATTCAACTTAAACATATATGATATTTTTCATTTCCTGGACCTCAATTCATTAACGATGTTACTTTAAATTTTTTACTAATTATTTCAAATTTTCGTATAGTCTCTAGTTGTATCATTCTTTTCATATCGATCATAACTCATTTTGCTCTCACATCTTCTATTTAATCTCATTTTCTCTTTTATTTTAAATATATATATATATATAGAGAGAGAGAGAGAGAGCCTCACTTCCCATGAAATGGATTGATCGATATTTTTCAGAATTAAAATTTCAGAATGTCTTTGTCTCTCTTTTTTGTTACTAATGAATTGTAGCAGAATTATTGTCAATAAGGAGAGGTACGCCTTTTTTTTAAAAAAACAAACTAACATACCTCACATTTTCACATGCAAAATGAGATGCACTATTTTCATCATTTCTGAAACTCAATTACAATTTCCCTGCAGCTACTCCCTTTTCTACAATTTCATAAAAAATTTCTTTCCTTAACAATATATTTGGATAGAGAATTTTAATTAAGAAAAATAATTTATTAGAAAATTTAAAAAATTTTAATTTAAAATTTATTGTTTGGATATTTTTATATGAAGAATTTAAATTTTTGAAATTTTAAAACAGAATTTAAATAACTAAAAATGTGAAATTTTAACTTTCTTTTAAAAGGTGTAAAATTGAAATTTTCTTCTTCTATAGAAGTTTTCAACTCACTATTCTTTAATCTGTTTTCATTGCATTGTATGTGAGTACTCCGACCGCCATTACTTTTACTGCACTCATCTCGTGCGTCTCTCAATGCATGAGGCATGAGGTTCAAAATTTAAAAAATGAAAGAAATTTAATTTTTTTATTCAAATACAAAAATATTAAAAATGAAAAAATTTTAATTGATATATTTTAATTTCTTTTATTTTAATTTCATTTTAAAATATAAAGAGGCATGGAATCGGAGTGCTTCTCCCCAATTTAAATAAAATGGATGGATTGGTATTTTATTAGATTTAAATTTTCAGAAGTCATTTATGTTATGAGATTAATATCATATTCTTTTATGGTTATTTGTAAAATTCATTTTTTATATATTTTTTTCCAAACGTAAATTAGGTTTCATAGTATTCATATTCATGTAAGTGATTCCAATAAGATAATTTCATGATTTGAATTAGTAAAAAAAATTTAAACTATGTCCTAAAATAAAAATATCATTATCTTAAAATTATCATTTTAATCCACTTTAAAAGCAAAAAATAATTGTATTTTTGTCTCACAGGTAACTTGTGTATTTCAAGTTATATATTTCACTTTATTTAATGATTTTTTTTATCAAAATAAATATTATTATTATTTTGTTAAAAAAATAAATACATGACTTTTTTGTTTCTCTCTTCATCTTTTACTATCAACTTAATCTTATAATTCTATTGTATCTAATGATTTGTTCTCTACAGTACCATCAATATTAAAATTATTTGAACAATGCATTTTTTTTCCTTTCTAAATGATGGAGGACAAGAAATAAGAATTAAAATCTTCAACTATTCCATCATGCATCATCATTCATCACCCAGTAAAAAAAAATCCCATCATCATAAAATAACGAGATGAAGATAAGATTTCAGGATGACCAAATACATAAATGAACTACTAGCATCCTCCCAAATGAAAAAAGAAAAAACTACTAACACAAGGCATTATTAGGATTCATTGAGATCGATTATGCAGTTCAAACTATCTAGCACAAAGACAGTATTTTACTTAAAATAAATATTTAATAATAAATTGGTCTTAAAATTCATAACTTAATTTAAAAATAATTTATTTTAAAATTTATATTTAAATATTATAACAATAAAATAATCTAATAAATTTAATGGCACGATTCATCCGTTACATTATTTTTTTCATATTTGATAATTAAATTCAAATTTTTTATATTTCAAATTCATCAAAATGAATATTCACCTTTTTTTTTTTTTTCTTTTCAGAAATAGCACGATAGGAAGCACTACGCTGTCGTTTGCTGTGTTAGAAGACCTAGTCGGGCGTGATGGCGAAGAAGCGATCAGCCTCGAGTGGCGGTCGTCGGGAAAACCGAGTCGAATCATCTTCCGGACGGGTCGACTCAGCTTCCGGTCGCAGAAAACTCGTTGCGTTCTTCATCGTATCGTCCATCATCGCTATCGTCACTTATCGTTATCGCTTCAGACAATCTTCTCCTTCGCAAGGCCTTGTCACAACCCATGCTAATTGCCAACATATACTCACCGTAAGTTCCGCCCAATTCTCTTCATTTTTTTCTAATCAATATTTAGTGATTGTTGAAGCAAATCTCTAGTTTTGATTTTAGTATCTAATGTTGTAAATTTATAATGGATTAGGAAAATTCAAAAGTATCAGAAAATACGTCTCAGCGCCATTATACTTATCCTGTGCTTGGCTACATTACTCCCTGGTAATTTATTTTTTTTTGTATATTAATTTTAGCAATTTCTTAGAGAATAGGTTTAGTTGTGGTGGTAAGGTTTTTTTTTTTTTTTTGAAAAAAACATTGAGAGATCATTAGGTGTATTAGCTATTTAGCTTTATACATTAGCATATGGATGAAACAGACATGTGTTCCTAATTCCTATAATGCAGTTCATTAATCGGCATGATTATTAAAATTTCAACTCTGATTTTAGCTGGTTGAAACAAAGAACTATGTTAGGTAATTGATTTTCGCTCAACCCTTGAGACTTTTAAAATATTGTTGATTGTTGATATAGGAGTTTTAGCTTTATACATTAGCATAGATGATAGAAACACATATTCCTATGATATAGTTTATTAGTCTGTAGGATTCTTAAAGTTGCTATTCTATCTTTAATTTCAGCTGGTAGAAACAAAGAAGTACAGTAAGCAATTGCTTCATCCAACACATAACGATTTAAAATCTATTGAAATTTCACAATTTGAAAGTTATGGTTTTGATTGTTACAGTTTTATGAGTTTTCTTTCTGGTAAAACCACTTCATATCCCCTACTAAGTACTATCCAATCTGTTTCCTATCCCCTAACATCTTCATAGTTATATTGCTTTGTACTCATAGTGAAAATTCAATTTTCTGATCTATTGTGTTTGCAATCCTTTTGCATGTTCAAAAAATGTTAATTATGACAGGAATTCTCGAGGTTATGAATTGGCAAAAAGGTTCAACTCTAAGTTTACACATTTATCACCCATTTGGTATGATCTAAAGAGGTATGTACTTCAGTCCTAAATGACTTTTGAAGAAATAGATGGGTGGGGGCATAGTTAAGACCTATCAGTCCAAACTCTCCTAGGGTCAGTTCATCAGAGCTTTCATATGTATTTGCAAGCATCCAAAAATTTCTCGTAGCTTTAATTTTGGTTTCCGAAGTCTTGTTGTTTTATTTACCCTTCTTTATACTACAAATTATGACCTGAGATGCCTTCCTTTTGGAAATGAAATATTAAGGGTTGATTTGAACTGACATCGCAGCCTCCTTGAGGGTCAGCAGAATATTTTAATCCTCATATATGTTTGCAATTTATGCACTACAATGAAATTCTAGTGAATACTTGATTATAAGTCCTTGGTTTTGTTTTCTTAGTGAGTTTTTATTATATCGCTTTATGGGTTTGCTTCATCAGTTGTTATTGGCAGCCAACAGACTAGCTTAGTTCTAGAAGGGAGACATAATGCTGACAGAGGATGGATCTCAGAGCTTAAAAAGGCAGGAGAAGCTTTGGTAAAATGAATAAGTTCTCTACTTCTAAACTTATTTCATCTCATCATGACCAATTAACTGCCCCTTTTTATCCAAAAAGTTATTGGACATATCATATTTTCATTTTAAAAGCTATTTACTTGATGACAATCTTAATTTTGGATTTGTAAACTAGAAAGTAGAGCTAAATTGGGAGTTATGTATGGGTTAGCTAAGTAGGATTGCCCTGTGCCTTGTGCCCAATCACTCCCAAATTAGTTATTAGACCTCAACTAATCCTTTAAAGTTTAGCCCAGAGTCCAGACAGATTGTGACCTCAAGTCATCAACAGCTGACAATGAAATATTAGTTATATGTGTATTTTCCTTTAGCTTTGTTCCTTTGCTGCTTGTTTATAAGCACATTATGATCACTTGGCCTATAGCTTTACTTCTTTATTTATATTTTGATATCTCAGAAATCAATCCTTTGAATTTTGATCTGTCTATTGCTACCGCCTGTACACATAATATGGAACATGTTGGATGCTTAATGCTTTGTAAGTTTATGATGGAATGGAACCCATGTTATGCAGCTCTGGGCTATATGTGTGTGTGTGTGTGTGTGATATTCAATTATAGTTCAAATTCATTTTTGTGTAATTAATATAATACAAAAGAAATGTGTGTGTGTGATATTCAATTATAATTTAAATTAATTTTTATGTAATTAATATAATACAAAAGAAATATACTTTTTTGTATTGTACATAGGATTTATTTCTATTTTGTTTTTTGGCATTTGTTTGTGAAAACTATGCATAAAAAGTTAGATAGATCCTTTAATGTTAAGCTTTCCTACTGACCGGTGAGTTATGTGGAATGGCTGATGAGAGAAAAGAAAATAGAGAGGAGAGAAAATATGGACAACAGTGCATTTTCTTTTATTTGGTTGAAGAGAGAAAAATTTATTCTTAAAACCAAAAATAATTCAAATTTTTCTTTACTCCCATTCAAACTTCAATTTTTTTTCACTCCCCTCATTTTCTTTCCTCTCAAGCAAACAAAGGTTAAGGTTGTCGCTTACTTTAGCCCTCATCCCAAGTAGTCTGATTTGGACCTTGAACTAGCTACAAATGTGACTAACCCTATTTTATGATATCATTAAGTTGTCGGACCTAACACTTGTTTAATTGTCTTAGGATTATTGTTATGCTTTTCTTTGTAACTACTGACCTCATCAAACCATCCATGTTTTTTTCATTGCATGTAGATTTTGCCTAGAGTTGTTCTGGAAGCATCACCAGCAGTTCTGTTGGGAAAGGAAAAACAAAGGAACAAAGCCATTAACCTTATAGTAACTGAGTGCAAGTAAGCCTCTCATTATTTTTCAAAATACCTGTTTTAGGCTAATGGCATTATGAGAACAGAGTTATTTCCTGAATGCTAAAAAACGTCTTGTTTTTGCTTTTATAAGCTTCTCATGGTCTCTAATTTAGCTATACTGTTTTTTATTATCATCGACTGTGAGAATGAATGTTCTGATTTGTCTCTGTGCCTTCTGCAAAAGGAATTCTTGATATTGATATTTCTAGTTTAGGAAGAAGTCAACTGACCACTCAATTGGTTAATGATGTTCAAACACTAATTGACTTGAATATTGGCATGATTTGTTCATAAACCAGGAATGTCTTTGCCAATAATTCCTTTTTTCTTGTAATTTTCCCATTTTTTATTTTACCAGAACATGGTTTTATGGGGGTATTATTGCTTTTTTTACCCAGCTAAAGGCTTTATGGTAGTGAGATTCTCTCCCTATAGCAAACCCATTACCCATATACTGCATGAGTATCGAAGCTGTTCATGGAAGCAAGCATTCAGATAAATCAGATCCATATATGAAGCACTCCCTTTGTGCTTTGATTTACTTTTCATGTGAATGTTCTTCTGTAGGGAAATGGGATATGATGGTATTGTTTTGGAATCTTGGTCAAGGTGGGCAGCTTATGGTATCTTGCATGATCCAAGCATGCGAAATTTGGTGAGCATTTGTTCTATTGAATCTTTTACAATACTTATTATACAGCAACGTTATAATACGGAACTCTGCCTGTGATTCATGAACTAAGCTATAAAGACTTCTCCAATCTGTTGATTGTTTAAAGTTGACAGCTAAAACTATGAACTCTATTTTGGAGAACTCAACTAATCTCTCTAAGGTGAGACTATTGTATATATATTAAAGAAGAAACAAGTGCATGACAAGATATGACAAGATAGGGTGCAGACTGCAGCCCCTTGTACAGCAGAGGAAGAGTGCAAATAAGAAAAATAATAAAACATATACAAAAAGCACATATTAATCTAACCACAAGGTCAGTCATTATATGGTTACATCACAATTGTTATTGCTTCAGTAATGACTGAGATGATTCCTTTCCCACTTGGAACATGGATCACATAATTAAGTTCTCTTCAATATGAAGCATACCATTACTATTTTTCACCTTCATCTGTGAGACAGGTTTGTTCTTGATAACTCAACTCTATTAGCATATAACATTGCCCTGGGGAAAAATGTTGTAAATTCAGTCTTCATGTTTCTGTGAGACAAATGTATTCATTTTGTATGTGGCCACTCTAGTAATAGATATGGTGCTTTCTTCTTTTGCAAGCGCAGGCATTGCAGTTTGTAAAACAGCTTGGAGATGCACTGCACTCTATAAGCTCAGAGAAAATTAGTGGGCAGCAGCTGCAGTTGGTCTATGTTATAGGTCCACCTTCTGAGAAGCTGCAAGAGCATGATTTTGGTCCTAAAGATCTTGAGACTTTAAGTGAAGCTGTGGATGGATTCTCGTTAATGACATATGATTTCTCTAGTCCTCATAATCCTGGTCCTAATGCACCTTTGAAATGGATTCAAATTGTTCTACAGCTGCTTCTCGGTACCTCCGGCAATAGAGCCCAAAGCCTTGCCCCCAAGATACTTCTCGGCATCAACTTCTATGGAAATGATTTCTCCCTTTCAAGGGGTAATTCCTTTGTTTCTTGTCTTCTTAATCCTTTACATGTTTGGTTGGAGGGGAATGAAGGAGGTTGGGTACCAGGACAATCCCTCCTCCTTCATCCTTTGAACTAAACTTGTGGTTAATTTCAATTTTCACAGTGGCAGATACACACACACATAGGGTACTAGATCTGCTGAAGTGGTGCCTAACCGATCTCCACTAGGGGGGCCAAGGAGGAGAAGGGGAATGGGAAAGGAATGTTCCATTAGGGCATTATTTATATTAATTCTTTATTGCTTGAGTGGAACATGAGCACCTTTTGGAGCCATTCTGATACTTTGAGATCATTTAGAGGACCTATTATTCCTTTTTTTTTTTCCTTAGCTTTTCTGAGGTATTATATAGTAAAAGTTTATTTATTTTACATATTAGTGAAAGTTAAGAGTGCAGATGCAGGTGGTGGAGCTATTATTGGGAGAGATTACCTGGCACTTTTGGAGAAGCACTGGCCTGAACTGCAGTGGGATAAGAATAGTGGGGAGCATTTTTTCTTTTACACTGACGACAAGGATATCAGGCATGCGGTATTTTATCCAACTTTGAAGTCAATTTCATTGCGGTTAGAGGAAGCTCGTTCATGGGGATGTGGCATCTCGATCTGGGAAATTGGCCAAGGTTTGGATTATTTTTTTGACCTTCTGTGATACCTCGTTATGTGTACTCCTTCTGTGGCCCATGTTAACGATTATTCCTAAGTAATGTGTATTCAGTATAATCGAAACGTACTTCAGTTAAATTGGGATTTTGTTTTTCAGAAATCTAGTTTGAGGAAATGTGCAGTTAGTTCGTTACATAACAGCATAGAGGATATTTGAGAACGTAATAAAAATGCCATATAACAAAACACCAATAGTTCTATTAGTTCACCATATTACGAATACAGGCCTTGATATACCATGATGACATTAGGAACAGACCATCTTATTTGGGCATTCCAATGGGCGCAAAGCATCAATTAGCCAAGAGACTTCCAAATCTGCTATTACAAATAAGAATTTTAAACACTTAAGAACGGTTCAAAAATCACTTCCATACTACATGATAAATTATTTCATCTACACACCAACAAAACAAAAAGACTGCTGATAATAAAGGGAATAAAAATGGCTTTCTCTTCATTAATAACTTCGATTCGGTTAACTTCACTTGTTTTAAAACATCTTTGGCAGCCAGTTTGCGAGCTGTATCCTTAATAGAAGCTTTAGCAACTCAATAATAGGATGTTGCCTTGCTGTTTCAGGTGTAACAAGGGGTTCCAAAAGGGGCCTTATGCTTTGGAAAACAACCTCCTTGAACCCTGAAAACCGCTCCTGCTATAGATTCTTTAACATCTGCAAGCACCTGTCATACATAGAAATGCACCTAATGCAAACATAACTAAAATAATGTCTGCATAGGTTACTTCCCTTTCTCAATTGTTATTTGGTGGAATAGTCGCATGGCTTAACTTAATCCAGCCTATAGGTAACCCTTTTTATACTCCAACTCTTACAAAAAAAAAAAACCACACCCAATTGTTATGATTTAACCATAAGAGGAGAGCTCAATCCAAAAAACCTAGTCCATTAAATGGGAGAGTTTCATGACTTGAGTACACGACATTATGACGTTAAGATTTGTATTCCATTTGATGGGAGACTCATAACATTTTCCGTCTAACTATATCAATGAAGACATTCAGTGAATATGGTAGTAATGTGAATAAACGTTGTTTGCATTGAAAATATTAAACAGCTGACCTGACAGAAATATGTTTCTAGCTCCCATCCAAAAGTTGATTCCAAAGATAAGTTCTCAACACCTTTCTGGGCAATGTTATCTCCTACTACCGAGTCAGAGAGTATGTGTTTTTCATGCAGCTTGGCTTTAAGGCTGACAGTGCGTAGCACTCATTGTTCACAGAAATAGACCTCGTGTTAGTGAAAAATTCTGATGAGAATTTGTCATTAGAATATTCCTTGTAGAAATGCATGGTGACGACATAGTCCAACACAGAGTCGCGAAGAAACTCTAGTCGCTGCAGGGCATGTTAAGTGTTTATTAGAGATACAGTATCCATCCTGCATATAAATTACAAAGTTCCACAAAGACTAGACCAGCAATTTAATCATGGTCTCCCTAAGCGGTATATGCTCCTTTTAGTTACTATCTAAAAAATATGAGTACCTACCTCATAATATGTCCGAATTTCTGGTAGTTTGCAAGAACTATGGGTGAGAGCCTCTACCAAAAGGCAAGGGTCTTGAAACGAGTAGTTTAGCCGGGGTTCTAAAAGTTTGATATCTACAAGCTTCTCCATGCTAATGTGTCTCTCATACGGCATAATGTTGGTGTCAACCTTGATACCAATCCAATTAATAAATGATAAAGCAGCTTCTCCACCTTCTGTGCTTACAAAGGCACCAATCAGTGTCTCAACAACATCGGCGATGATTTTCTATTTCTCTAGTTCCACTATCATATACTGTTGTTTTTCTGAAAACCAACTCTTTTTTTTTAAGAAGAATCTCTTTGACTTATCGCCAGGTATATCCCACTGCTATGGATCAAATGTATCATTTCGTATGAAACCCTGTAACACGGAAAAGTTTCTATTTGAATCTTTTTTAAAACCATTGCCAAAAAGTAGAACCAGGGATATAATTTCAATGTGATCATATATGAGATTCCAGAATGCTAGTAATCCAGGTTATTTTGACAATGCAAACACAAGCAGGGATTAGCAGCTAAGCTAAGCAATATGATCCTCTTCTCTAATACACTTCAGGATTTGTGTAGTTTGGAACATCTGAATGTTTAAGGCACATTGTCTTAAGAGTAAATAAGTCGGCATTTTTTGACAGTCTGAAATAAAAGAAATAAATGGATAAAGAAAGTCGATATCAATTTTTAAACTAGAAACTATTGTGCAATGTATTCTTCCCTTTCATATTATTAAAGGCTGGGTTGCACAAGTTATTAATAATTTATTTCATAATTTGTATGCTTAGTTATTAATTAAAATAAAATATTATGATTTATTTAAAATTTATTCACATATTTATAAAATCATTACTTTAATAATTCAAATTATTATAATATCTAAATAACTTAATAAATTATTACCTTTTATAAAAATAATTTCTCCAATGATAAGTGTTAGATTTTAAATTATTATAATGTTAGAATAGAGAGAATTGGATCAATTACTATTGTAACGTTAAAATTTTGATTTAATGACTCTACAATGTTCAAATAAAATATAAATATACCAACTACTATTATAAAATTAAAATTTCAATCTAACAATTTTATATAAATTTTTCAAGTGAATTATATATATATATATATATATATATATATATATATATATATATATATATATATGGGACACGGGTAAGCTATTTCAGTAAATTCAAGAATTCATAAAAGCACCATTTCCCTTTCGTTGCTAATTAACATTTAACAGATTACAAAACAGACACCAACCCAAGGAAGGACCAATTAATGGGGAGGGCAGGGATGAGATAAGACTCACGTGCACAGAACATCAACCTAAGCAATGTGATGCACATTAAATTACGATAACAACATACTTCCCTTTCTGTTGTTTAGTCCTATTCAACTCCAGACATGTCACTTGCTTTTAGCATAAGTAGATATACTGTTCACCCAGCGAATTCAATTACTTAACCATCTATAATCCTTAATTAAGCATATTATTATTATTACTTAAATATGTTTATAAATTATTTGGTGGACAGCCTTTTTTATGAAAATCTCTTTATGGCTAGTTGAATAATTACAACTGAGTAAATTCGTTTGTGGTTTAAGTCTGTTTGGTAATTTTCATTCTCAACATGTCACTAACATTCTGTCAAACAGTATTGGGGTATTTTGCAACTTTTTTTTGTATCTACTCAGTATGAGAAAATGTTATGATATTAGATTGTGCGCAAGTAAAGTAACATTTCTGTTCAAAATAGGAAAGAAGATACAACAGAGAAGATATTGGATTGGAAATGATGAGGTGCGACAAAAGCATTTTCGATCTTCTTTCCATTTTGTTGCTGAGTCCGTTCCATAAGGGAGAAACAACGCGCGAGGCTCTCTTGACCCACCCAAGGGGTTGGACTAGTCGTTTGAAAGGGTCAGCCAATCAAATGAAAAGAAAAGATCACTCTCACTCTCACTTCCAATGACTCAAACTTATACCAAAAAGTCCTATATTGAATTCGATTTCATTAAATAAAATCTAGTGATCAAGTCTTGTGGATGCAAAATATGGTTGAAAGAAAAGAATTCTCCTAAAAGTGATGAGTCAGATTTTTTGGTAGAAATAAATTATCAACAAAACTAACAAATATTTTCTATCAATAACATAATAAAAAGAGAAAAGAAAAAAAATACTCAAACCTGTAGTATTCTTTCCACTATTCTGGACCCACGTTGTGGAAAACTCGTTCAGTTTGGCCAGTTTTCCATTCAAATTCTCACCCTTACACACACACACACACACACACACACACACATATATATATCCCTCTTCTCACCTTCCCCAAGCAAGTCCTCTCTATCTATTTCACACGCACCTTCACTTCCACTTTTGTAGCTTATATCTCCTCACTTAAGCACCCTCTTATCGGCATATCAGTAGCTCACTTTGCCTTGTTGAGAGCAATTCAGCAACCAAAGGCCTTAGCTACAACTAAAAGTAGGAGAGTAATTCCATTGCTGTTGCTTGTTATTATTAGTTCATTTTCACAAAATGGAAGAGAGCACCAAGAGGAAACACACTTGTCTGATCCATGAACTAATCCAAGGAAAGGAACTAACAAAGCAGCTCAGTGACCATCTGGTTTCATCCTCTCCATCATCCCATGAAACCAATGAATTGCTGGTTGAGAAAATACTTTTGTCCTATGAGAAAGCACTCACCATGTTGAACTGGGGGTCCATTGTGGGAGAGGCCAAAACCACCAGTCTCAACATCATGGATTCCTATTGTTCTTTTGCAAATGGTGAAAGCCCCAGAAGTGAGGTCGTGGACCGTGAATTTGAGCACAAAGCTGTCTTCAAGAAAAGGTAATGTCAGAAGTTACCAAGTTCTTGTTTCTTTGTGACTTGTTGAGGTTGTGTTCTGATTTCAATTATCTGGGGCTCTTTTGAATTTGTGGGGTGCAGAAAGACCATGCCCAGATGGACCGAGCAAGTGAAGATTTGCTCAAGAACAGGACTTGAAGGGTCTTTGGATGATGGATATAGCTGGAGAAAATATGGCCAAAAGGATATTCTCGGAGCCAAGTTTCCAAGGTTAGATTGAAGCTCTTTTCTCATTTAACTTTTTCTTGTCATAAATTAAACAAGTTTAATTAGCATTTTTTTTTTCGTAGGATAAGTTTATATAGTAATTGCCATTTGATTTCAATGTGACAGAATGGTTCTCCCCTCGAATTCGAATTCATAATGAGATAAGAATAGATCATTAATATCCCTTTTTCTGATTTTTTATTTCTGGAAGTAAACTGTACTATAACCTTCACGACAGCTAACACAGTATTTAATATAAAAATCACAATTTTTTTATTTTTTTTCCCTCTTCCAAATCAAGGCATAAAACAAAAGGGGTTTTTATTTGGCATTCGGATTCGGGCCAATCTAATGTTTATATAATAACATAAAAATAAGTTATTTTCTAGTTTTACCGAAAAATTGACAAGTAGTGGTTTGCATTGCAGAGGATATTACAGATGCACACATAGAAATGTACAAGGGTGTCTAGCAACAAAACAAGTTCAAAGGTCAGATGAAGACCCAACAACAATTGATGTAACCTACAGAGGAAGACATACATGCACGCAAGCTAAGCATTTAATCAAGGCATTCTCATCAAACATTAAGACAGGTTTGGGGGGAAATCAATTCCAAAAGAATCAACCACTTCTAGATAAAATACAACAACAGAACCCTGAGGGGATTTTCACCTTTGAAACAGAGCTTAAAGTCAAAACAGAGGAATTGGAAACCAACGAGGATATCTTCCCATGGTTTTCCTTTTCTTCTCCATCAACTGGATCAGAAAATGAGGATAACATGTTACCCGGCACCATGATTGAAAACCATTTCATGGAAAGCTTTTCTCCTGTACTCATATCACCAGCGACTTCAGAATCAAACACTTTCTGTTTGTCAGCATTCGACTTGGACAGCACTGGATTTTGACACGGATTTACCTTCCAACATTCCTGAATTTTTCTCTTCATAAGAACTTCCCTGCAGTTCCAAGTAGATAGTTAAAGGGAGAGTAAGAGCTAAGGACAGCATAGCCATAGTCTGTTCCGGATTAACTGGTGAGCCGTAGATCCTGACCATGGAAGGGTAATGTTGATAAATCAGGACAATGAATCATCCCTGTATGCAAGTTTGGAGAGTTTTCCTGTATCTAATGTACCTTCACCTAGGATGTAATGCGTAAATAATTTGTAGCTGTAGTATACCGTTTTCTTACTTCTCTCGTAATTTTTCAAGCAGGGTTGAAATTTCTGAAATGAATGAGTTTTCCTCTCATAGTTGTTGTCTAGAATTTTGATTGTGATCAATGGTCAATGCATCACGTCATTTGTCTTCTTTTAGCCCATCACTTAATGTTAATTGTTAGTTTGTATTAGTGGGAGGATTGGAATCTACAACCTCTCTCCCCTCTCTTCTCCCTTCACCACCAAGTCAACCTTATATTTCCATGATCTTTTATTTTCTACCCAGCAAAATGACCTTTCTCCACCTAATGGTATGTAGGATCCAGATTTCCTTAATGTCACAGAATTCACGCATTCAGCCAATCATAACTGTTTGATGAAGATAAAACGGTTTATATTTTCTGTTGGTAAATCCGACTTGAAATATACATTTAAAATCAAGTCATTCGATCTTCACCAAACAGCATGAATTCATGAATGCATGGAATCCATTTCCCTGGTTATGTACTTGTCATAAAAGAATGTGGTACTCCTTTAGAGCAGCTAGCAAAATGTTTGTCTATGTCTCTGTCACCTGAGTAAGAGTCAAAACAAGTTGTTTAAGTGATTCATCTGTTCAGCATAGTCAAATTCCATCAAACTGAGTCTTAGCCCATTATGATCCAGGTTTTCAACCCTGCTCAATTTTCCTTTTTTTTTTTTTTTTTT